>JPYR01000065.1:93982-120632 GCA_000775305.1 Belgica antarctica | reverse complement strand
GATTTAATATTACACAGCAATCACATAGATAAATAAACTTACTCGTTGGAGGAGGCGGGGCTTCAGTTAAAAAATTTTTTTTAAAGAGATCGACACCTTAAGCAAATAAAGAAAACTTACTCGTAGGAGTTGTTGCCGCTGAGTTTGATGAAGATTTAGTATCATCTCCACAGTCAAAACTTTAAAACTAACCTGTAATAGTTGAAGCCCTGTAAAAAGTGATGTTCGACTAAGAAACTTTTCGTGAGTTGGTTTTAAATCTCACCCTTCACTTGAACTTGAACTTGAACTTGAGGGCTTGTGGTGAACACGTCTGCCGTGTTTTCCGTGACGTGGAGCCGGGCTCGTTAAAACTAGATTTAAATCACTTGTTTTTCAACTTAAGGACTTAAAAGCTTTGAATTGCATCTCATACCCAAGTTTAACAAGGAAATAACGAAGAAAACTGCAAAAAACTTTGAATTCATCTTAATTGATGCTGAGTAAAGGATACACTGAGATATACTGAAGTTATTTCGGCTTGAAACAAAGACTTTATAGTTTCACAATTCAATATCGACTGGCCACGTAAAACCATATGTGCCAATGAAGAGACGCACAGAAAAATTAAATACACTTTGGCGTGGAATTTCAAGAGTTATAATCGATTACGGCATCTCTGTTCGTTGGTTGTCATTTTGTATTGGTAAAGTTTGTTGAAATTAAAACGAAAACAGTATCGGTGACTGTAAACGATCGGTTTCAGAACAAGTGTCTTTATTTTAAGTCATTGTTTTCTGTTAGAAGTTCATTAACTTGTCTTACTTGATCAATTTTGCATCTGCTTTCGCACCTGCACACGTTTACAAAGGAGAATCTAACGTTGATGAAGTAAACTTCAAATTTTCAACAATTATTGTTCTTACGTGTAAACTGGCTTGAAAAGTTACCAGCAAAAGCACAAAACATGTCGACCCTTGAAACGACAACACTGTTTTTGCACTGATTACACTATTTTCTAACATTCCCAAGTGGCTTCGTCGATAGCAGCAAAGAATGTTCGCCCTCAAAATAATGCTGTTTGAACAACAATTTTGCATTTGAATCAACAAGTTCCGCTCTAACATCATTTTTCATGTTACAACAAAAAACCGAAAATTCGGAAACTTTCCTAGGAAATTTGCATTAAACAACACAATTTTTTCTGTATTAAACCCGGAATTTTTCCCTTGGTTAGACAACTGACCAGAGAGTACCAGGAAAATTTTCTTCGTTTACAAATGGGGTTTCCTTATTAACTACTCCCGGGTTGCCGTCACTGAAAACATGAAAATGTTAATGAAGTTGCCAAAACAACACAATTTTTAAATTATAAAATCATGTCGGATCTGGAAATTGACAGCTGGGAGTTAAGGACATACAACTCAAAGCAGCGCGGAATATTGGATCGAGGAAATATTTCTTTCGCTTCCAACAATACTTTCCAAACGCTCGACTGTGCATAATTCTGTTTGGACACGAGATGATTATTACTCTATTATTTTTCCTTCCAATATTGACATAATTTAATCGTTAAGCGTTAGTATTTCCACGTTCCGTTTCATTTCAGCTGCTTTCCACGTCGAAGTCTATTTTACTTTTCTCTCCTGAGTGCTTGCTTGCTTGTGCCCCATTCTCACATAATTACATAACTTAATATCGGAGCGCGCGTATTGATCGAAGCTTTGCCTCTTAATGCTTTCTTTCTTACTAGAATTTTAAAATTGGAAAATTGCCTGCTGACTTCCTGCAGCTTTATTTAGATTTAATTGAATTCGCATGTTGTTCATTAGAGAATATAGAGGTATGCTAATGGAAGTATGCTGAAGGCACGAAATAAATTACAACACTCAGTTTTAGCCGCTGGTACGTGAAATGGGTTTCAAAGTTGTGACAGCTTCATAGGAGTTTAATTACGCGACAGCAGGAAACAATGTTCATGACGGAGTCAATTATACATGAACGCAAGGTACTCTTAACAGGGTCACAGTGAAAAATGTATACCGGCTGTTTGAAAATTTATATCTCACGATCCACTTTTTAAAACAAACTACTGTCTAAACACTTTTTGTTTGTCAACTAACTTGCTTTCGAATGGCTAAACCCAATTTTCAAAATGTTACTTGCGTAAAATGAAAAATCACTTTTTTATGGCGGTTTTTCTTACATTTTCACCTCCCACCACCCATACAATTAAAATTTTGAAAATTGGCTTCAGCTATTCGATAGCCAATAAGCTGACAAGCAAAAAGTGTTTAGACAGTAGTTTGATTTATAAATTATACTTCTTTCTCTGTTATCCTGTACGATGAAAAGTGTGAAGTGTAATATCAAGGGCTGTGTTGCGATAAAGCTTTGTCTATTGAGATGTGAAAAGTTTTTTGTGAACTGTGGTGAACGAGGTGGAAAAAAAACAAAAATCTTGGGAATAAGCTCTAAGCACAGATTTCTGAAATGTGTCAAGATTCAACATTACAGTGGTGAACTTTTCAGTGGTGAATTTGATGAACTCGTCTAGTGGTGAATTCTGTTGAGTTTACTACTTTCAACGCAAATTCAAATAAGTTTAAAGTTTTTTGGTGCAACTTTAAATGTTGGAAGTTAAGATTTTGTTGACAACTTCAACTCAAAATCTCGCGACGCAAATGTCTAAAGTTTCTTCATTAATCCAAAGCTTTCAACGGAATTCTCTAGAACCTCATCTGTAATCTTGTTTACCACCTAATTCAATCATCTCTCGCGAGGTTATTTTTCTGTTAGCAACTTTTTCAGCTTCAATTTAATTATTGCAATTACAAAATCAGCGATTTGTAACAATTTCCACCTGAAACCACGCGCTGTTGTTGACGTGAACATTGCTTGAAACTTTTCTTCACTTTGTCAAGAAAATTTTAATCACAATTTGCACGTTGAAAAAATCAGTGTTTCCTAAGTACATTCATGAAGAGCGTGAAACTTTGTTCCATGTTTATAAATTAACAACCCTCATGCGAACAAACTTGTGGTGAGAAGAAAAGTTGTTGAAAAACTGTTTCGCAACAGGCACAAAATTTTCATTTTGAGCTGTTAAACTTGTTTTCTCGCTGACAAAAAGCCAAAAATGAACATTGAATGAGTTTATTTATTGTGTAGTTCACTTGTTCGACATGTTTTTACGCTTTTTCTTCTCTGCTTTTCCCAGCTTTCCCAGCTTTTCCCAGCTTTCCCCCTCAAATCCCATTGCAAACAATTCGACTTCATTCTTTCGTTTTTATTTCTGTTTCCCGCCGTTTGCACGGAATTTACAACCATTGTCGTTGCAAGCAATTTGATTTGTCAGAACAAACATTCACAATCAAGCACAGCCGCAACCGATGAGATTGATAAATGGAAAAAAATCAGCTTCAATGTCAATTTACTTTCACTTTATTTGTTTATTTGTTTCCACTTGAATTCTACTTGAATTCTTCCCGAATTACGAAGCTTTCAGTGTGAAGTGCCTGCTTTACAGAAGCATCCAGAGTGGAAAATTCGAATGTAATTGCATTTTTGTGAGTAGAATTTTATGAGAAAATAATTAGATTCCAATCTTTCCCCAGCAACTGCCACGCTTTTGCTGCAATCAACTTTAAACAAACTTCAATTCTCAATTGTATCGCCTGACAATATTTAAACTTGCACAACAAGTTTTCTCGTCGAGATTTTGCCTTGAATTGCTAATTCTACTCTCAACACATCTACAAACTCATGATTTCAAATTTACTTGTTTGTTTGCTTGCTTGCTTGCTTGCTTTTCTACCATAGCGTAGCTTGAGTGCTTTGAGCACAGCAATTATAAAACTGTTAATTAATTTTGTGATTTATTTTGGTACATGTTACATCCACAAACTTTACTTAAATACAGATAAAACCAGTGTTTTCGGAAGACTTATGGTTGAATTCATAGCCTTTGGGGGTGAATTAAAAGTTTCCACTTGACTATTTTGTTTGTAAACCTTCAGACACCTCAAGTCTTTCCATCACAGAGTTCTTTCAAAAGCACTGCAAGTTCAGCAAAGTGGAATAAACTCCAGCAATTCTTTCTGAACAACAAGCCAATAATTTTAAACACCAAGATTTTCAAGAATATTTTTTCAAAGTTGGCTTTGGTATCTTTAAAAACTTCCTATTTCGGTTGAATCAAGCCGGTTTAACTCAAGCTCGTATAAGTCATAAGAATAAAAAAAACATAAACAATTAGGAAACTAGAGCTACAAGGAAAACAAGACACGATCTCGTGTTGTGTTTAAGCAACGAAAACATAAAATCATAAACTCAACTGCTTATGGATTGAATTTCCGCTTTTCAAACTTTTTCATTTCCTTCAGCCTCATTTCGAGATTGCTTTTCGGTTGCTTCCACAGCAAAGAAAATCTCTAGCAACAAATCCAATCAAAACATTTCCTAATTTTTAAACATCTTTGCATGCAAATTTCTCCGATAAAATAAAATAGATCGAGTCAAGACTTCCACACATAAGTGCCGAGAGAGATGCGTGGAAAAGTTTCGGCGGAGTTGTTCAAAAAGTTATAGAACATTGTAATGCAAATCTCAACCCCGAAAGCCTGAAGGGAGATGAATCGAAGCGAGAGATAAACTCTTGGAAAGCCACGAGGACGAGGTTTATTAACAATTTCTCGACGCGCACGCACACAACTCCGCAGCAATTCAATAAACCTCAGTTTTGCATTTGAATCACGTTTAAATATATGTGTTTCGCCCCTTCGTGTCTGTACCCCAGATGTGAATCGCTGTCAAATTGTGTACATTCAATAAGCACCATTTTACATTGCCAAAATAGCAGAAGTGGAAAAAAGCAAAAGCATTTTGCGAGCTTTAATTTTTCTTCCTTTCACGTTTGCCGCATAAAATAATTTGTGAAACATTTTAAAGTACACAAATCAGTCAAAACGTAGCAACCAAGAGGGAATAAAATATTCACGTTATCAAACAACCAGAAAACTCAGACTCATGAATTTAGAAGAAAATATGCGCATATAATTTCAATGAATCTACCGTTCGACATTTTTATTTGAAGCCCAATAATTTTTTCGCTTTTTGGAAGAAAAAAACGTGCTTAAAATGTACATCACAATTTGGGCAGCGTTGGTGGTATGTGGGTGTGTAATTGAAATAATCTTCGTGAGACTTAGAAATGATTAAAAAAATAACGACGAACTTAAGAAGAAGAAACTCTGAAATAAGATAGGTTATCTTAAATGTATCATCAACCATCATGAAATAAACAAACAAACCAACGAACTGACCTGAAATGAAAACCAAAAGTTGGATCAAATTTTAATCCATAACAAAAAAGTAAAAGTTTTTTCAGCAAAGTTGACAAAGTTCAAAGTTTGGATTAAGAAAAAAGCTTCAGAAACAATGACTTAATAAAATATTCTATTTCTTTGTTCGGAAAGCTAAGGAGTGTTCAAAAATAACTTCACTTTTAAACATTCAGGATTGTTGGCAAATCAGGCAAAATCAGGCATTTATTGTGCTGATGCAGTAATCTGTCTGCAGCTTTACATCTTAAAACTTTGAAACAATAACTAATTTGAAAATATTTAACCTAAACAAAAAGTTAACAGCACAGATTTTTGTACAAACTAGTGCATACAACTTAGGTAAGCTTAAGTCAACAAATGAAATTCTTTTGAACAAAGCATCAAAACACCTTCGTAAAATCTTATCAAACACGCCAAAACATGTGACAAAACTCACGCATTTCCTAAGAAAACACATGTGCACTGCAGCGAATGAAAATTCCATTGTCGAAGACTGAATAAACACGCATTTTTTTTGCTGTCATAAAGAAATTTCGAGTAAATTCTTTTAAATTAAATTTTCGCAAACATTATATTCAAAACAGAAAATGGAAAAATCTTAGGTATGTTCACCCGGGTGAAATTTTGCAGAAGTAAGACAAATAAAGTTTGAACGGGAAAGTTCTCGGCTTCTTATTTGATATTGAAGGGAAAAGTTTAAATTGCATTAGAGTGAAGCTTTTAAAAAGTTATAAAACTCTAACGTTGTTCACGTCAGGAAAATATTTAAAACAGAAACGAAAGTAAAAATTCATTTTTATTATTTAACAATAAAATTGTGCAAAGTATTGGAAAGTTTAAACCATTGCTGAGATTTTGGAAGACTATTAGAAAGTTTCAGTGAACAGATGATTCTGATTTGACTCTTCAAAAGCTTCTTAAATTTAATCGAGTCTGGAAAAGTTTATCATTGAATTGGCACAAATTTCCGAGTGAGTGATCTGTATTAAAGTTTTGTATGACCAGTCTTATGTCCACAAGTTTTCACTGTTTTACTGATTAACCGAAGTAATTATTTTCCCAGCGCCATTTCACAAGCAAAGCACTCGGTAAAGCATGTTGACATCAAAATTACTGCCATGCGTGCGTCGTAAAGCAGAAATATCGAGATTTTCGCTTTATTAAGATTGATGACGGCAAATGGAGACGAGAAATTATACAATAAATTACAAGTTCAACCTAATTACGAGACTGATGTGGAAAGATACAAAGAGCAAGCAGAAAAAGTAAACACTGAATGCGAGATTTGGTGGAATTCTGTTAATTTCTACTGTGTTTAGTGTAGAAAGGCCGCACCTCAGTGTAATTAATTTATATCAAGCTCATGTTTCACGTCAAGATCATGAATCATCATTTAGCGAATTATTATTATATTAATTAAGAGAAATTTGTTTATGATTCAATTCAGAGTGCCAAAGTTAGCAAACATTATCTAAGGCGCTGTGCAGCAATAAAGTGAACAAATGAAAAATAAAAGTTCGTAAAAAAGCATCAAACCTTTCAGAAACTCGTTAGGCTTAGAAAAAATTCACAACAACTCTCCGATGTCATAATCGAATCGTCTCCCAGAAGTTTCCACTCAATTATCTACTTTTAATGTCAATGCTGGTGAAGATTCTGAAAAAACATAAATCAACAGCAAATGCTTGAGAAAATCTCCGTGCAATTCAAAATATAAAAATTTAATTTCTAGAATGGATTTATTCAGAAACACAAAAGCAATGGCAAGACTTTTTTTAAATGAGAATCCAAATCGGATAAAGAAATTGAAGAATAAAACGGAATTCATTTATTTCTCCGTTTGCGTCATTTTGCGATCTTACTTGCAGGAAGTTCTTCGCTCTTGTACATTCAATTGACGTAAATCTAAAAGCACTCATTTAAATTGTAAACATAATGCTGATGGAGACGAATTGACAAAGTTGTCGCTGGAAGAAGAAATAAAAATGTCGCTCATGGAAAAGAGTGACAGGCTGAATGTATGTAAATTTTTGGGCAAATCAAAAACAGCTTTGAAGCGCAGACACAGCCGTTCCGAGAATATTAAATCGAGTGCTGTAATATTTCGAAACGTTTTCATAAAGCTTTTTTCCGGGAAAATTTCAGGGACAAAATTTGCATAAAAAACGATTGAATGACATGCCTGAGTGGGATTTTCTGAAAAAATATTTTCATAACTTGTTATGAGTTATATTTTAGGCTCGTTCTGCAACGATTTTCTCTCAATCCTTGAACTCAAATGCGTTTGAAAGCTTCTTAAGCTGCTCAAAGCGTACAATCTTTTTATTCTTGAATAAAGATTTTTGACGTACTGAAAAAAAAAATTATAACTTTTTAATTTTAGCATGGCAGTATTTACAGCTTCCTTGCTGTTGTAAATGTTTTTAATAAAATTAAAATTTCAATTAAGTTTTCTAAAAGTTTGCTGGCCCGAAAAAACTTTATCAGGATTTTTAAGATAATATAGAAGCTTGCTGAAAGTTTTTTAACTTTTTTTCAAAGATTATAAAGCTGTGGTCAACTTTTCAAAGCTTTTTAAGAAAATTAAAACGTAATTTTATTACATATCTATATGAAGAAAGTGTTTTTACAGCATCCAACGTAGGTTTATAAACTATAGAAACTCTATCAAAGTTTTCATTAAAAATTTAGTTTATTGCTTCTTGAATTTATCGGTCCAATCAATCGATCAACCCAAGCTACAACAAAATCAATTATGCAATCAGCACGTCTTCAACAAACTTTCCTTCAACAATGAAAGCAAAAAAACCAAGTCAATATTTGATCTCTGTTCAAAATCAACTTGACGGCTGGAACTTAATGACTTGAAACGAAAAACGAAAAGCATTCATTTTACCTAATTTGCAAATCAACCCCTTTTTCCACTTTCACCCTTGAAATCCAGCTATTCATCGATTCAATCTCTCGGAGTTTTATCGCTCGTAAGTTTTCATCAAAAGGTGTTTTTTCATACGTGAATTAAGACTCGTTGTCGGATGAGAGAAAAAGCACAAAAGCCGAGCTTGAAATTTTCATCGGAGGCTCAGAGAGAACCTTTTTCACCCGTTCTCTCCCTCAAAGCGACTAAAATCCCTTCTCGATTCTTCTTACGGCACATTCCCTAACAACTTTCAGCTTGTTTTTCTGATTACGGTTCATAAACATTTAATTCAGTTGAATTTAAATAGGTTAGTGTGTGATTTGAATAATCAAGCAGTCTCGGGGTTCGGGGCGAACATATGCGCCACTCACTCATCTTGTAATGAATAATGATCTGTAATTCTCTTCTGATAACGAAAAAGGGACTGCGTAGGTGTGATATCCGGAAAGCCATCGGGCACACATGCTCAAAATACCGAAAAAAGAAATCAAACGTGATTAAAAATTAGTTGAAATGCCTTTCATCTTTCCCCTCACTCATTATTCAAACGGAATTCGACTCCACCAGAATGTGAAAACACGAATGAAATATTTATAAGGTTCTGTTTGGATACTGTGAATCCTTCTTTTTTTCCAACCAACCTTTGAAGCTGCTTTTTTTCATCCACTGAACTTCTCGGTTCGAGTATTCTGACGAATTTTTTCGGCAGAGTTTGTTGAGAAGGAAAATTGGAAATTCAGTGCATATTGAGTTCGGTTAATTAATCAATCTAATTAGCATAAAAATCTGACTTCGTCGAATAAGAAATGTTTTCGAGTGGTTTCGACCTAACAAAACATGTTTTCGGGAGTTTAATTTGTAGATGAGTGAAATTTAGGGGAAGCAAACGTAAAAAAAGAAAAAAAATCTAGCAATCTGTTTTATTTTTCAATGTTTTATGCTAGTTTTCATCCACTTTGTGAATTTTTAGATTTATTTTTTGTTGTACGTTATGATTAGTCATGTAGCAACAAGTTGATAAATTTTATAGTTCGCTAAAATTGGGATTCAATCACATGATACTGTGTAAAACGAAAACATACATCTCTTATAAATTGCTCGGTTTTGTGCTTAAAAATATAAAAATATTTAAGAATATATCATGTATAAATCCTAAACGACACGAACTAAACACGTTCCATGAACTAAACTTTTAAATGTCTTAAAACGAGTAAGTTTCTGGCTGTAGAGATAAGCCTAAAACTGAAACTCAATTAAAAACTTTTCCTAATCTCGAATCTATATTCTCTTCTCTTTGCAGTGTGAGCCGGGTCTTGGCGCCAGCGTCATGTATGATCTTTTATATAATAAGCCCCAGAAGTTAATGTTACTGGCGGGCTGCAGCACCGTGTGTACGACCGTTGCGGAAGCTGCAAAAATGTGGAATTTAGTAGTGGTGAGTTGTGACACAAATTTTAATTTCCAAATTGTTTTGGCCTCATGCGCGACAATTACCTTCTCAACAGTTATGTTATGGTGCTTCAAGCCCTGCCTTATCAGATCGTAGTAGATTTCCGACATTATTTCGTACACATCCATCAGCCACCGTTCACAATCCAACTAGAGTTAAGCTAATGCAGAAGTTTGGCTGGTCGAAGATTGCCATTTTACAACAGGCCGAAGAAGTTTTTATATCAACCGTAGAAGATTTAGAGAATCGCTGTAAAGAAGCCGGTATAGAGATAGTTACTCGACAATCATTTTTATCGGATCCAACAGACGCCGTTCGAAACTTAAGGCGTCAAGACGCCCGTATTATTGTTGGCCTTTTTTATGTGGTCGCAGCACGACGAGTGCTGTGCGAAATGTACAAGCAGCAGCTTTACGGGCGCTCATATGTTTGGTTTTTTATCGGTAAGTTTTCTTCTTTTTCTCTCCTTTTCAGCTCAATAAAATACTAGAAATTATTTGTTTTCGAACTTTTCCTGATTTTCCGAAGTGAAATTGTGCTACTTCCCGCCAGCTTTCTAATTTTTATGGGGTCTACCGGAACTCATCCACTCAAAACTAATCCACTCGAAACTCATCCACTGTTTAACTCATCCTCTAAGGATTTTAACCAGAATTGGGCCAAACCATTTCAAAATCTTTAGTGGATGAGTTTGGCAGTGGATGAGTTTGGCAGTGGATGAGTTTCGCAGTGGATGACTTTCACAGTGGATGAGTTTCGATTGGATGAATTCCGGTAGAACCATTTTTATGGGGTTGGTTCGTCAATGATGTCTTTTTTGATGGCTTAAGTAGGTCAAGTAAATATCAAAGGCATATTGCTTAGTTTTACAGGGTTTATGACTTTTTGAAGTTTTTATAAAGCAAGAAAGGAATTGTATAGTTTGGATAAGCTTGAACAAGTTGCTGAAGATTCTAAAAGATGAGTTTGATCAAACATAAAAAGGCCTAGGAAACCGTTTAGGCCTGTAGATATTTTCTCAAAAACTGCAAAAATGAAAAGGCCTTTTAGCACGTTAGTTTCCGGGATTTTGGCTACTGAATTCAGGTTTTTAAACAAGGAATTTCAAATAATAGGCCTATTAGAACATTTTTGCAACTTTAAAAGCTCTTGAAATTTCATTAAAAGCCCAAAGTCATATTCCAGAGATGACTGTACTATGAGTTGAATATTCATGAGAATTTAAAATTCATAAAGCTTGCTGACACTTGTTGCACAATTTAAAGCTGCATGCATCTTCAATACGCTGTGAACTTTGATTAAGCTTTGAGAAGCATTTTGCCAACATTTTTGGTTCAAAAGGCCAACGTCAGCATTGACATCAATATACAATCACCCTTTTGCCCTATTTATTTGAAAAAAGACGGTTATGGAACTGTTTTGTATTGAAATAGAGATAAATTCGTTTACAAACAAATATGCGCTGAGAAATATTGCCTGAAAATCATTCGAAACTTCCTCATAAATCATGAAAACATGTAAAGAAGGGAAAGAAAATCTATAACAATAAATAAAACGTTCACAATGTTATGATAGGACGCAGAGAAATGAGAATGTTATGAATAAAACGTGGAGACTCTTCGTACATCGCACCGATGGAACGTTCACATTCGATTCAGTTTATCCGTCGTCTTTCGGTGCTGTGTCGTTCCAAGGAAGGCATAACCATTCCTTTCACTCAAAGCGCACAGCTTTTCTTTCCTCAGAAACATAATGTAGGCGCACACATATTTTCGAGTTATTGTTATGTATTGTAATTCAATGCCGCAAAATCGGAAGCGATTCCGCATGATATATGGTTGGTATTGAACCTTGGAGAAAATTTCGCTTCGAGCTCGTTTTTAATATTAATTTTCAATACGGCACATATCTCCGTAGGCATTTTGACATATTGGGCCCGTTTATCCCAGAAATAATGACAGTCCGGGCTGATAAGCCAGCAATCACTCCGCAACGATCCGAGGGACACTTCCGAACCATCTTCCATCAACATCAAGTTTTGTTGACGATCAACGGGACCGTCACGGGGGATTTCTTGACATTGGAACGTGGTCCAGTTCTCGTTGAATGATTGAATAGAAACTTCAAAGCAGTGAAATGTTCAGTGCAAACGTGAACAATAGCGATGTTGTCAACAATTTTACGAAATATTTCTGTTAAATGTCAAATTCTCTAGAAACAAACTACATGACAAAGACAATTTCACTGTCAGACATTCCCGTCGGCTGCCTAGGAACAAGCATCACTCGAGATGTTGCGCAACTTTTCCGGAAATGTTGTCTTCACGCTTTTATTCAAATATCTACGACAACAACAGGGAAATTCGAGGAAAATGGATCATTATTAAAGAAAATTCATGTTTTCTCGGAGGTTTGAAATTGAAAACTTTTGTTTCGTTGGGCTTCAACGTGGCCATCTTGAATGTGATCTGTGCGGGACAGATTGTAAGTCCAAACTAGAAGCTTTTGGAATTTTCAAAACTTTTATGGTTCACATTCATTTCAATTTACAAGCTTCTCTGTCAGTTTCAACTCCATATGCAGGTC
The DNA here is from genome assembly GCA_000775305.1 of Belgica antarctica. Taxonomy (NCBI): domain Eukaryota; kingdom Metazoa; phylum Arthropoda; class Insecta; order Diptera; family Chironomidae; genus Belgica; species Belgica antarctica. The sequence continues at coordinate 108,353 of JPYR01000065.1, read as the reverse complement.
TCTTTTGTTAAAAGTATATTAAAAAACCTTTCATCATCAGAATGTCTTCCTTTTATCACGTCAAAAGCACAATCACCTATCGTCCAACTGCTGGAAAACTAGTTATTCATTATCAAAGCCTAGCGAGCAATCTTTTCATCTCTCTTTCTTCTCTTCCCCGAAAACCAGGATGGTACGAAGATAACTGGTACGAAGCAAATCTTCAAAGTGAAAACATTTCGTGTACACGAGACGAGATGAAGCGGGCTGCTGAAGGACATCTTACGACTGAAGCGCTGATGTGGAATCAGAATAATCAAAAAACAATATCCGGGATGTCATCAGAGGATTTTAGGTCGGTTTATACATGTCCTTTTCCTTTCATCCGGCTCTCCGGTCGGTTTCAGTTCCTTGCTGGTTTATCGCGTAATTATTTTTTATCTAGAACGCAAAATTCCCATGTCTCCGACTATAAATAGAGCTTCTCTCTCTCTGTCTCCCGTAACGGTCGTGAAGACGAGTTCAAAAAGGGATAAAAAGAGCGGAAAAGGGGGAGACAAAATCATTAAATTCTTTCCAATCCATTAACTTTTATTGTTCTTATTTTATGTTCTCATTTACCCTCCTTTTGCCTTTTGCCGTATCTCTTTTGCTTCCACTCAGAAAGCTCTCCACAAGGCAATCTTTTTTAAATTCTCCTTCTCCGCCAGTCTTTAAAATGTAAGCAAACATCCTGTGTACACTCGAAAGAAACAATTATCGGCGAACATTAATTTTCCCTTTCATGCCGCGGATCCCCTTTCTTAACTTTTATCTCTCGCTCAACCGTGATTTTTTATAGTCAACGATCCGCGGCCTTCTTAGTCAAGTAAATTAATGGGGTCAAAGAATCAATGGAGTTATTGTTTGGATTAAAATGTCTGCAATATGAATGTTTAGAGCGCGCAGTTTTATAAATGATTTCAAAGATGTTCAAAAGTTTGTAGACTAAATCTTACAAGACTGAAAGTGCGTAAATTCCATTAGATTAAAAAATATCTTTAAACTTGAAACTTTAATTTTTAAAAATTGTCTACAAACTGTAGACTAAATTGTATACAAACTGTAGATTAAATTGTCTACAAACTGTAGACTAAATTGTTAAGAAATTGTAGACTAGATTGTCTAAAAGATTTAGACTAAAATGCCTACAAACTTAAAACTTAAATCTCTACCAAATTCATAGATACATGTGTACTGTTTGTAGACTTAAACTGTTGATTCAAAAGTCTACCAACTTTAGATTCAAATGTCTACAAACTGTAAATTTAAATGTCTACAACCTTGGAATTAAAATATCTACAAACCCTTGATCACAGTCTTCCCTTAAATATCTACAAACTTAAGGCATGAAGTCTACAAACTCAACTAAACTTAGCTAAAGGATTGTAAACATTCAAAAAATGAATCTATAATTGTAGATATTTTATTCAAAACCACCTCCAAAAATCTATCACCTTTCACCCAACTTCCCCAAGATTGTTCAACTTGTAAACAATGCAATGATGCCTTCAACAACTGATTTTGATCTCTTTTGTTCATTCATGAATAATGCCTCCGATAGACAACGACTCAACAAGGACCTCATCAAGCGAGGTTATGACATCGCACACAATCGATATCCCGAAGGTAGTTCATCATTATACTGTGCGTTGTCTTGTTATTGAAAATGTTCCCTTTTCTCCCCGAAGGATACCAAGAAGCGCCGCTCGCCTACGATGCTGTGTGGAGCGTCGCGTTGGCCTTCAACAAAACAATGGAACGACTGAAAGGGAAAACGAGATCGTTAAAAGACTTTACATACACGGATAAGGACACTGCTGATGAAATATATGCTGCCATGAACTCGACACAGTTCCTGGGCGTATCGGTGAGTGAAAGAGATTGCTTGTTTAGCATTAAAATTACCATAAATTTTCTGTGTCCCGCTCAGCCTTGCAAAGCCGAGCTGTTCCACCTTTTATCATGGGCCATAAAACTGAAAGAAAATGCTTCCCAAATTGTTTTCCTTTTAGGGATGAAGTCTTTGCAGACAATTAAACGGCTTCAAGTGAAGCTTTTCCGATGAATAGAATTCGGAAACTTAATTGACTCATCCGTGAATCGTTATTTAAATGAACTCAGAAGTGACGAGAATTAAGTTTAATTATTTCATACGTCGTCATTTTCTCCTCGGTTGCGGATAATTTTGCGATAATTTCTCTTTAATGTGTCGTTAAAGTATTTTGCTAAGAGTGAAACTTTCAAAGAGACACTCGACGATAGCTTCAATCTTCATCATCGCTCGTGACGTAAAACCTTTCCTGGAAATGCTGTTTACTCGAAATTGCTGCTTGCAGCGAAGCTTTTAGCAGACGCGCGTGATGAAAGAAGCGGAAAACGTTTCAATATTTTATTGTTATTAAAACATGAAACATTATGCCCGCTTTTACGCTTCAAGCAACCGTAAATGCTAAGGCAATATTACTCTTTGATGGCGCAGGCAGAATTAAAAAGATTTGAGCTTTTATGTAGCCATACATTGTGGGCAGCGAGTGGGGATGCCAGTAATAGGTGAATTGATCGGGGCATTTATGGTTGCACCTGTGGACGTTAAACGTTTACAGCGGAAGCCGTTGAGTCTGGGGAGAAATGGTTAGACAAGGCATCTGGCAATAGATTTTGAGGTTATAAACTTGAAGTGTTAGAAATTTAGTAATTTCAAATGGCAAAGGCACTTAATAGTGCCTGTTGTGGGTGGTATAAAAATAAATGACCCGATGGAGAGTTTAAAATTTTCACAAAAGAATAAATTTCGAAATAACAAAATATTTTCAAAATGGCGGGTCTTAAATGTTTAGAAATTGTCAATGAAAGCAATTCGAAATTAAAAAATATGTTGTGAATCCATTCGAGAACCACTGTCAGCCATGAATTCAAATCAAAACAATAAGCTGTTTAAACTCCACCATCTGGCTACCCCACAAAGATGAATAGCATTTGGCTAATGCACGCAGTCAACGCTCAAGTAAAGTTTCGTTATGACAATCATTTAGAACAAAACAGGGTGACATTAAACGGAGAAAAAACAGCGACGCGTGAATCATCCTAAAACAACAACATCAGCCCCCGAGAATACGAACATATCCATAACGTCTGCCGCTAAAAGCATTTCTCACTTATCTTGTTGAATATCCAAAAAAGCGGAGATAATCGAATCTCTGCAGCAAAGAAGAATCCTTTCAAATCATAAAAGCCGGTGGAGCTAATCGTAAATGGATGAAAGTAACTTCACGCTAACATTTTCATTGTTCTTTTTTGATTTTCTTCTTGCAGGGAGTCGTGGCGTTCAGTTCACAAGGTGATCGTATAGCGCTAACGCAAATCGAACAAATGGTGGATGGACAATATCATAAACTAGGATATTACGACACCCAGGCTGATAATTTAACGTGGTTCAACAACGAACAGTGGGTTGGCGGAAAGGTAAAATTAATTGTGATTGAAGGAGAAATTTTATCCTGGCCGCCCCATCAAGGCGAGCGTAAAAGCAAAGCTACTCGCCCGGAAAACTTCTTCGCCTCCGCCTTTTATTATCCGGATTGTGATGAAGTGGATTAATAATTTTTTATGCTTCTCCCGTCCGCAGGTACCTCAAGATCGCACAATCGTACGACACGTTCTTCGAACCGTATCATTGCCATTGTTCATCTGTATGAGTACAATTTCCAGTTGTGGAATTCTAGTTGCAACAGCCTTAATTGTGTTCAATATTTGGAATCGCCACAGAAGGTAAACAAAAGTGATTTAATTCGAAGTGTTCTCGATTTCCATCACGAGCTAATTGAAATCTGTTAATCAATATCTCCTCAACGGTCCACAAAGTGACAACTTAAACATTGACTCAAGTTTCAATCGATACTTCAACGTTGCTAATTAGAAACGTTGGTTTTGAATTTGTAAATCTTTGAATTCGAAAATTCGCTGAAAATTCGCTGAAATAACAATTCAACTGTTACAAAGTCTGCAAATGTTTCTTTAGACTAACTCGCAGTGTTTACGGTCACTGGTTTTGATTGCAAAGCGGTGTTCAGTGAGTGACTCAGCTTTTCAGTTTTGCTGCAAATGTAAAAATCGTCAAGATTTTATGTTTGAATTTAATAAATTTGAGTTACGAAAATGTCACTGTTCTTACTACAACAGAAATCCAACGCAAAGCTTTTTAAATTTGAATCTCTTTCCAAGAATAAAAGCTTAACGGTGATGCTCGGTCAAGATTGTTGAACTAAATGGAGAAAAAAAACCAAACAAATCCCTTTATCCCGTACTGTGCAACAAAAAACGTGCCGTATCATCATAGAGATGAAGAAAAAGTTTACACAATACTTGGGACTCAAGTGAATAAACAGAAAAAATAATTAAAAAAGTTGATGCTATAACAGAATTTACAGTTTATAAATTTTCATTTTTCGGTGATGAAATTTGTTTCTTAATCCCTCAGATAAACGGGGAAACTTTTTATTCAACTTTGTGTACATGTGGCGCGCTACACAACCTGGTCCCTTATCAAGAGTTATGCGAACAACAAAAAGAGTGGAGCGACTTTCATTCAAACTGTGCTTGTTAAAAGAGTCGCCCTTTCAAAATTTTCTCGTACAAATGTTGTTTCAAATTTTGTGTCAACAAATTAAATTTAGCTAAATTTATCGGTCTACGGTTCAAGCCAAATATTTCGATTTTCCAAATTGTTTTACCCGGAACAACAAATCTAAGCATAAAGTTTGGATTTATATGGAATTCTAGTTCATTACAAATGCATTCATCTTAATTGAAACATTTTCGGTGTTTTGTTCATTAAATTCAAGATTTGCTTAGTGTAAACTGAATTAAAAGCTTTTTGTTTCGTTCTTCTTTGTTTCAATACGAACGACTGTGAGACTTTTGATTAAGTTCTTAAAGTTTAAATATTTCTTTTGCTAATAGAGCACTGTTGATCTTACGAGAACTTCACGATGAATAATTAAACAACCAATCAACATTGCAACTTGTAATGCAATGTAAGCAAAAATTGAGATTACAGTTCAAATTTGTGTTCAAATTAGTTCTGTGTCAACAAACTGTCTGTAAATAATTTTTCTTGTTTATGTTTGCATTGTGTTTCGATGCAGCATGACTTGTGAAGTCAGCAAAATTGGCTTGTACCTGGAAGCAAACGTTTATTTTCCATTATCAAAACTGTCGCTTAGGCAAACGCTACATCTCAGTTTACAGAAGAAGAAAACAGTAAACATAGTCTTACGTGCATTCTTCGGCAAGTTCTTGGCTTTGTTTTATCTCAGTGGGGCAATCGTTGTGAAGAATCTTTTGTGTCGTGCCTAAGGACTTTTTAAAAGTTTTGTTCTCGTCTTGAATCAGTGCTGGAAAATGTAAAAAGCCTTTTATAATGAGAAAATTATTGTTTCCATAAGTAAAATTTTCATTTTTCTTCTCTTGCGACACAATAACACGAAGAAGAACAATTCGAACAACCTCGCTCGCACCGAAATGGAAATTTTCTTGTTAGCAAATATGAAAATTTAAAAAGTTTTATGTGTTTTCTTAATTAATATCAATTTCCCCGAGTGGTTTGTTCAAAGCTGGCTGGAAAGCAAGATAAAGATGAAAACTTTTGTGTGCCGGTTTATTTGACAAATTCAAGTTGAACTTCGTCGTTGGGAGTTGTTGAGTTGAATTTTCATTAAGTTATGAGTTGCATTAATTGGATGATGAAGGAGAAATGTGCATCAATTGTGGCGATCAAAGTTGTCACTTTAATGTTTCAGCAATGAAACATTTTCGCAGCTCTTAGGGATGAAACTAAAATTTGAAAAGTTTTTATGGCTTTTCCGCTTTCGAAACTTTAAATAAAGCCAATTGAAGCATTTAAATGTGGATTTTCGATGACACTGACTGAAAACTGCAATTTTTGCACGAAAACGTGAGCTCGGCTGGAAACAACCCGAAACGTTATCAGGGAACTCAAGCCGAATAATTTTTCACTTTCTACGCTGAAACTGACACAGGAGTGAGTTTCACCAATTCTATAGCATTCTGTCGGAATGAATGCGAAGAAAAACAGAAACGCCATAATGTGGAAAATCGAGAACAATAATCTTTAAATTCGCGTCGATTGCAATCTGTGATTTTTGCAGTGAAAGGAAATGAATTGTTTTTGAACCGGTTTGGGAAGTTGAAGTTATGCAATGACTTTGACACCAATTTTTACAGTACCCATACTTGAAACCAGTTCAAGTCAGCTTTGAGCTTCTTGCAGTTTCACTGAACATCAATCTATAGAACCCAGTTCAAAAACACAAACCAGTTGCTTCACTGCAATCTATTCCCCAACAACAGTTCAATTCGCTACAATAAATAACTTTTATTTTATTCAAACAGAGTGATTCAACAATCGCATCCAGTGTGCAATACAATAATGCTGTTTGGCGTGATAACGTGTCTAATATCCGTCATACTGCTAGGAATCGATGGCCAGTTTGTGGATTCAGTGACATACCCAAAGGTGAGTAGTGCATTAAGCTTGAATGAATCATGATCGCGGCTAGGAACTTTTTCGTTCACCGTCTCATAAGTCAATAGCTTCAGATGGAATATTAACGATTAAGCTCGTTTTCTTTTCTGTTCGCCCGTCAATCGGGTTTAATAATGTTTTCAAAAGCTACACAAACAAAAGTCCTTAATATATTGGGAAAGTTTCGCAGCAACGGAAACTTTTTGGAATATTTTAAAAGTTTCTCTTTTCGCCACCGAAAGTGTGCAAAGACTCGGAACGCTACGAACAGCGTCAAAATAAAGATGAAATCAGTCTTTAATATATTCCAACTATAAGCAAACAATAAACGTCCAAACAAATAACTAATTGGAAAATTCTCTCTCGTCGCAATACATTGGCATGGAAGAAGTTTCCCGAAAGTGCGAAAACTTTATCTCCGGCCTAAATAAATATTTGATGTCGTTCGTAGTCGTGCCTTGGCTGTTTGCAGCGAAGAAAGCTTTCCCTTAACGCCCCTTGATTCATCACCGGGAATTTTGACAAATGGCGTCTGTGGCCGGATGTGGGACAGCGATATTTTTGTCTCCAACATTGTGTGTTCGGGTTTTTGATCCTTTCATTACAAAGACAATCGCTGCAAACGCAATAAAAGCGAACTCAACTAAGACATGCCCTGAGTTTCAATTTCAATTGCAAGACACATCTTATTTGTATTTTTCGCGAGAAATTAATTTCGTCACAATTAACATGCACAAAACACAAGCGAGCGGCAAACAAATTCCGATTTATGATCAGATTCAAGCGATTAAAGTGGATTCTTGTGCAAATATGGCTTCGAATCTAATTTCTTCACACATCTTGGGTAAATACGCGGCAAGCCCACACAACAGAGACTGGTAAAGAAATTGCAGGAAGTGATTGTTTGTGATGTCTAGATAGCTTGCTTGCTGTGAGGATGGAAGAAATTTGAGTCGAAGGTATTCCTTAAGATTAAAGAGAAACGTTTCATGGTTGCTTTCAGAAGATGCTTGATTTTCAGCTTTGCTTGATGGTTTTCATGAAAAATGCTGTAGGGAAAAAGTGGGCAGAAATTTGCATAAAGCATTCATAACCTCAACGCTGGACAGTCCCAAATGAACAATATTTGAAATTGAAAAGGTTTGAATGAAAATCTGGAAAAATCATTTCAGTAGTTTCAGAACAACTTTTTCAATGTTTTTTGAACTCACAATCAGATTTTTTCGGAGAGCTTTTGAATTTTCTGCTATTCAATTGAAAAATTGAAAACGATTCAGATTTTTTCTTTTGAACCTCAAACTTGGTTATCAGCTTATCAAACTTTTATTTACCTTGAAAAGCTTTGTCAAAAGTATTTTATAAGGTCTTACGAACAACAAAAGCTTTCATACAACTTTTGAGACTTCAAAAGCACAAGAAAATATCCAATCTCAAAGTTTCAGTCACTAACACATCAGTACTTAATAACGTCACCAATTTCCCGTCGAGTGTACACAAAACGATTCATCATTTAAAACGTTCCAAAACAGCATGGTTTTTTTTAAGAATCTCATCATTCTTGCCACCAACACACCACTCCTATTTCACTCTCAATTCCATCCACTTTACAAATGATGCTGTGTGTGATGTGGAAACAAATTACAAATTGTCGCATGAATTGTTATGACCGATTTCATTCTCGTTTGCGGTGCGAGATTAAGAAAATAAGTTCAATCCACCTGTTTTGACGTTGTGAATCCGCAACGTCTTTTGTGTCCTCATAATAATGGCATTCGTTCGATTGATGCCATCTCAATGACTTAACGAGGCAACCGCAATGAAAGTCCGCTTGATTGATACTAATCATCGCAATTGATCTCTGACAAGATATCATCGAATGATAAACCTGCAATTTCGACCTTTCGTCGCCTCCACTTTTGTACAAATGATGTTGAATAATATTTCACTTTTTTTATCTTCCCCGTGGCAATGTAGATCTGTCAGGCACGGGCTTGGATCTTGTCAACCGGATTTACGCTGGCCTTTGGAGCGATGTTCAGCAAGGTGTGGCGGGTCCACAGGTTTACAACGAAAGCAAAAACGGATCCCAAGGTAAGCTGACACAGTTTTTGCGCGCTCGGATATCATGTCTGAGTCACGACTGTCCAAAGCATAATCTCTTAATCATGCTATCATCGCAATCTCTCTTCTTTTTTCTATCTCGTTTTTCTGCAGAAGAAAGTCGAGCCTTGGAAACTGTACACCATGGTGTCGGGCTTGTTAGCAGTAGATTTGGTGATACTTTTAACATGGCAGCTTCAAGATCCACTCGAACGGCGTCTCGAGACATTTCCGCTCGAGGATCCGTTGTCTCTAAGCGATGACGTCAAAATCCGCCCTGAGCTGGAACACTGCGAGAGTGTCAATAACTCGGTGTGGTTAGGTGAGACAACATTCAATTATTTGCTGCCCCTGCTTCGTTCAGAATTGATAAATTTTGCGTTGGGCATCGTTGAATACAAAGTTTCCCTGTAATAGCCGACAACAACATAGTGTAGAGAAGAAGTTTTACATAGTTTTTACTTCGCCAGACCCATTTAAGGTGGACTTGACGTTCCAGAAAAAGACTTTAGACGGTCGTAATTACTAAATAATGCAAACCAATGTCAACTTAAATGAACCCATACAAAATGCACTCTGAAGTTCTTTCGAGGGCTTCGAAGCATCGTCCGTAGCCAGGTTGACAAGATAATAGAAAATTAAAGATTTCTCGTGTTTAGTGTCAACTTAGTTTCTTTCGAAGCTGGAGCTTTAAAAGAACTCAATTTAACGGACGGCTAAACTCATCCTACAACCTCTGCCTACCTCTCGATTAAGCTTTCGAATAATGTCGTCTCCAAAATATTGCAAATGATGCACTTGGATAGTTTCATTGCCGTCATTTGACATCCGAGTGCGAGGTGCAACTTGATTTCATTTAATACTTAATTGGCGTAAGGAGTTGTCGTTTCAATGTCGCCTGATGAGTGAATTTCCGATCGTGGTGACTATGTATAAAGCAACGACCACTTTAGTCATTGAGTGAAACTGTCCGTTTCTGGCGTTGAAATATTTTATACTGACTGTTTTTGAAGTAACGCACAGTTTTAGCAAGCTTTTTACATGCTAACAAAATCTTTAGCAGACTTTTTTCAAATTAAACACAAATTAAAAATTTTAGCAAGCTTTTACGTAGTTTTCCAAGAAACACACACCATAAAAGTTTTTAGACTGCACATAGCTTTAAAGAAACTTTTTCAAAAGTCAAAAATTCAATTGCTTGGTTTATTCATTTACCAAAAGTAAGCAAAGTCACAAAAGCAACCGCAGCTTCATAACTTCCCAAATTTAAAAATTCTTCTGAGAAACGTTGTCAGCAAACCCAAACAGCCGCTTCGTGGCTTTAAATGCAAACGACCACATCAAAGCGACTCACAATTAGCTTGGAAAATCTTGTTTAGACTTTTAACTCTCAATTCGTTGCTTTGACAACGTATTTTGATGACGTTGGCAAAAACAGGAAGCTTCGAAACTCTGTTTGCGGAAGAAGCCATCGTGGCAAAAGCGTCTATTTTTTAAACCGATTTGAGATCCAATATCCCCCGGTTCTGTCAAAATTTCCCAATTAAACTCATCTCCACCTTTTCATCGTGTTTTTCATCTCAATTTTCAGGTGTTATCTACGGATTCAAAGGCTTAATTCTTGTGTTCGGATTATTTCTCGCATACGAGACGAGATCGATAAAAATCAAGCAGATAAACGACTCCCGATATGTCGGCATGAGCATTTACAACATTGCCGTTCTGTGTTTAATTACGGCACCGGTAAGTAAACTGAAGCTACGTACAACGAACATTTTCCTTATCGACAACTTTCACAGGTGGCCATGGTGATAGCATCCCAACAGGACGCTTCATTCGTTTTCGTAGCACTGGCTGTTATCTTTTGTTGCTTTCTCAGCATGCTGCTGATCTTTGTGCCAAAAGTGAGTATTCATGTGTTCCCTTTTCCTGTTCCATAATTGTGCTTAATTGGAAAACGTTATCACACAACATTTCGGCTACGGATTTATGAGAATTACAAAGAAGCAAAGGAACCAAATGTGTTTCTTCCGATAAATTCCATTAGATAACATTTCCCGGGCATCTTTCCGCCCTGGCACGAAATCCCTTCTCACAAATACTGATTTTATTGAACCTCCATCTCATAAAATCCCGAACGTAATTGAACTTAATTTTCATGTCACGCCCGAAACTTTAAAACAAAAAAGCTCAACTTTATTGTTATGAACCATCTGAGAAATCTATTTATTTTGATTTCGCTATCGTAATACTTCCAAAACTGTGGAGAAGTCACCCGAATAATGAAAGGGAGCGTAGCGAAGTTCGGATAGAAAAGGGGTCGTCGACAAGTGACGAAAGTTTAATGGATTTCCGATCACACAAGACGCAAACAACGGTAGAAATTCCCCTGCAAACGTGTCCGCAAATCTCCAAAGTGATTCGTCAACTGTCAAAAGTCAAACTTCCTTTCCTTTCTTCGCCTTCATCGCACCACCGACGCTGTAGCAAAAGGCACAAATAAATTCAACGTCTCAACTACCAGTGCGGAACTATTATTTTATTGTGTGCCATTCTCAGTCGTTCCCCGGTGAAGCCTTAAAAGTTGAATAGCTTTTTTTAATAATGTAGACAATGTGGTTAAGGAAGAAACTTTTCCACTTTCCTTCGATTCCCCAGTGAATTTCAAGCAGAAACTTTTTATTCCATTCTCCAATCCGTCCTTTTTCTGATCGGAGAAAATCCTACAATCATCATTCCTCCTTATCACTCGGAAAAGCAGAATCAATACAGCCTTGTAATGATTTTAAAGCCATGGGAGGGCATGGAAGTGAAAGGAAAAGTTTTTGCTTTTTCATTTTGTGGAAGACGGATGGGTGAGATGATAAATTAGGTCAGGACATCGATGATTAGAGAAAAGTTTCCCAACACAATCACTAGTTCGGTGATTAATGGAACTTTGGTAAACTCGATTGTGACAACTTGGATACTTTTTCAGTCTTAAATGGAAGTGTTGTGACAAAACTCAATAAGATTTATCAGATAGTCGGCAAAGTCACGTCGAGATCAATCGTTTTTAATGCAAAACACTTTCTTTGAAGTGCCTTCATCGAGAATGCTTCAGGAATCTTTCTGTGGCACTTATTCTCCTTCGTCAGTGAAAAATTGACATTTCAGCAGACTTTGAGGGGCCTTCAGTGCTTGGTATCCAAGGAGCCATCACTCAGTAGGCTGCCTACAGTCTTTATTTTATTGAAAGTTCTGCGCCATTTTCGAAGGAACTTTGCTTGCTTATTCTGAGAATATCAACAAATGCTTCAGAAGTTTTCTTTTTATCAAGCAATTTGAAGTGATTCTCTAGATGAAAGACAATTCAGTTTCAAAGTTCTTTAAAGCAAAAAAAATCTTCAACAAACCTTCTTCCCCCAAAAATCTTCCAGGAACTTGTGACAGACTCCACTGAATGTCCGCACTAAAAAGAAATGTGCTCGACAATTCTGTGATTTTCGTCTTTCCATTGCCTTTCTCTACTCCCCCACCAAAAATTTCTTGCTTTCTAAAGAAAATCTCAATCATTCCATCACAAATGTCTCGACAATAAAAAATGTTTTTGTGTCGACATTGGAGATAATGAATTATGATAGCTCAATGTTATGATTATATTCACCATAAAAAGGGTTTATTTGCTTATTTCCTTGTTCTTTTGTCACACCCACTTTCGATTTAGGTAATCGAAGTTATGCGGCATCCCCATGATAAAGCAGAATCACGGTTCAGCACGGACACGGGGATATCGAAGGAAGATGAAGAGCGGTACAAGAAATTAGTGCTGGAGAATGAGGAATTACAGAAACTGATTGCTCAAGTAAGGATGACAAATGACATTTATATCTACCAATACGCTGCCAATTAATACTTGTCTTTTCCGCTCTCCAGAAAGAAGACAAGATACGGATACTCAAGCAACGATTAGCCGAACGTGATCAGCAAAAAGGCGACGCACAATCAGGCTCGCAGCTTCAACTTTCGCAAACGAACGGAACGTCGAATCAATTAGGATTAAATCAAGGTAGGGACGGCATGGTTCAGATCATTCTGCCAGACCCGACGTCGACGGAGTTTGATAGTGCATTTGGGAACGGATTCTCTATTTCCGTCTGCACGCGCTCGTCAGACGTTGAATTTTCAGAAAGTTATTTGTAAAATTATTTACGGAGTTCGCCTTGTGAAGGTTTTCAGTTTTTGGTTGAACAAACAACTTCATTTCACACTTGATTTTCAAGAGAACTAAAATTTCTTGACAGTTATTTAGTTAGCCGAGACAAGGACATGTTTAAGTTTATGTTTGAGTTTTGTTTCGTTAATTGTGCTTGTTAGTCTGACGAAGGAATTGACAATGGAATTGCGCAAGCTTCAAAGAGAGAAACTTGGTATATTCACGAAGCACTAGATGGGTTTTGTTTTAAACGGAAACTCTGAGTTCTGTTGTGTTCAATATTTTAGGTTTTAATGGAGTTTGGCGAACGCCTTTTGACAGTAGCTTTTGTTCAATTTAAAAGCTTTACATTGAAAGTTTAGCTGGAAATTTTGATAACAGATTAAACACTTTTGAAACAAATTTTTTGATGCCCAAAGTTTTAGAAAAATATTTCAATCTCAAAAAAGCTTTCAACGATTAAAAATGTTATCAATAAAGCTTGTTTGTTTGTTTGATTATATTTAAAGCCCGCGACCTGACGGTCATTTAAGGCTATATCAATAAAGCTGATAATTTTTTTAATTTTAAAGCATCTTTATTTGAAAACGCCAATTCCAGATTGAGTGCACCTTTGCTAATGAAACCCTTATCAAAAATTTATAAGCGATGCTTTTAATTGAAATCACTTCAAACTACAAAGTGCTTCATGAATCCATTTATCTCGTTAGGCGCGACAAAACCCTTTAAATATCCTTCCAGATTAACAAGTCATTGAGTCATACTTTTACGTAACTCGCTGAAAGCATGAGATTGCATTGCTAAAACACTTTGTTGAATTTATGTAATTTATGTAATGTAATTGAAGAAAAAACGAAGACTTGAAAAATTCTTTTTGCATAAAATTAGCGGGATGAACTGCAAGCTTCTGCTTAGTAGTCTTCAAAGAATTTTGTTCGAAAGGTATTTCGCTCGAAATTACGCCTCGAGAAAACACACAGGAATCTTCTCGTGTTGAAAAAACGAAAAATATTTCAAAGAAACGCAATCGCTCGCATTTGATGACCTCATTAATATTTAATTTTTTTAAAATTCTGATAAATTATGCAGCGAATTTCATCTCCATAATTGCCATTGGAGGCCAACCAAGAAAGAATTGCCAGTGGTGGAATGGGGAAAGGAAATCAAATACAAATCTGAAAATGAAAAATTCATAAAGCTCGAGATTCGTTCAATGCCTTCAACCTCAAGAGAATTCACTCTCATAAATTTATATCTGCTAAAACTTCGATGTAAAGATAAATTTTAATGCATAGGAAAGCTCCCTGGGAGAGAATGGTAGCAGAAAAAGTTTCCGTTCTCGCATTGTTTTCCCTGCCGTGTGCGGATGCTGATTATATCCTGAATATTTAATCCCAATTCGGAACAACAATTTCAAAGAAGCAGAAAAACATTAAGTAATTTGAAAGCGCGGATGAGCTTTCCAGGCTTAGCACAGAAGGCGTCATCATCACCCCCCCCCCCCCCCCCCC
>JPYR01000065.1:62250-93962 GCA_000775305.1 Belgica antarctica | reverse complement strand
CCGTTTTCAATTAAATTTTTCTTTTGTCTGAAGGATTTCAACCAAGATTAACTCTCGTTAGCGATTTTTCTGAAAAACTTTCAAGGATTAAGTTATGGGTGCTTTGAAAAGCTTAAGACATGCTTTGATAGTGCTTTCAGAGAAATTGCTTTGAGGGAAACATCCAAGCAAGGTCATGAACGCCACCTTTCACAAATTTGAACACGCAAGCAACAGTTTTTAATAAGCAAGTCTTTAAAGAAACTTCTTGAAGTAATTTATTTGTGGAACAATTCAGGCAACAGAAACTTGTACAAATTTCAACCTTCAGGTTTTGATTTAATTTTGACATTCTGCCCAAACAAGCACATGCCAAGCCTCGATCTATTAAACTCTCCCATCAAGCATCAACCAACCATGATGTGTTATTTCAATCTTTTACTTACAAAATCAAAATTTAATGAAAAACTTCACTCGAGCTTTAAGTTGAACACGAAGACGTTGATTTTTACCTAAAATAACCATCGTCGTAAGATCGGAAACCATTTCTATCTCGCAAAGTTATGAAATCTACTTATTTTGGGGAAAATTAATATTTGATTATGTAGGGCTTGGAATCATACAGTCTTGGCAATTGTTACCGAATGTTCTGGGGAACATAAATATACATTTATGTACTTGGTTAATGTGCTTTATTTACATGTCGTTCTCCTTCCCTCTTTCTTCCCTTCATTCCGCAACAACAACGAGAACTTAATACAATGCTTAACTCTCTCATGATTTATGTTTTTGTGTTGATTTGAGCCAAGAGTTCAAGTACGGTATGTTATTAGGGAAGCATTTTTCGTATAAATATTTTTGCTTGTTGTGTCGACACAGTTTTTGAATGTTTTCACTTCGACTGCAAGGAAAGTCATGACGAAGGCGAAGGCGAAAAGTGAAATTCCGCTTTCAGAAGTTCACGTATCGATCGCGATGTTTCGTGTCATGTTGCCCTTTTCTTCCCCACAGCCACCACTTACACACACAAGGTCGACACTTGCTTTAATTTCACATTTCCCGCCCCTTTCGAGGATAATATAATCATGGGATTAATTAACTTTTGTTATTTGCACAAATAGTTTTGTAACAAACAAAAAGGATTGCTAGGCTCATTTACGTGCGTTCATCGCATATAAATTTGGCTTCATCACAACCAGACACTCCACTGAAAAATTTCAATTTTGTTTTGTGTGTTTCAACGAAGCGTAAATGGTTTTCGGCACTCATTTCCCATGGCAAACTTTGAAGGTTTTTTGGCTAAACTTTTCAATAGGGTTTAATGTTTTTTTAACTTAACTTTATGAAGACATTCGAGAATCATTTAACGACTTCAGCACTTTAGAGCGAACGGTTCAAGTTCATGCACTCGACTCTGTTCAAAGGCTTGGCTTAATTTTGCTTGACAAAAGCGTTTGCATAGTAAAACACAGCAACACTGACTGACCCACAATCATGTCTAATCAGGAACTTCTTTGTAACAAGACTAGCGACTGGATTTATTTCCTACCGTCGCTTCAACCTTTTGACCTTCAAGAATTCGAAAGGTCGTTTCAAAGCTTGATAAACAAGCATTCGTCTTGTTTCAGAGAAGTTTTTGGTCTTTTCTAGCTTCAATATCTTTAGATCTGATCAAATTAGTCTGTCACAAACACTCGACCACTGTTTCTCTGACTCTTTCTTTTCATTTTCAATTACAAAGACTCATTTAACTTCAATCACAAACACCCAAAATAACGAAATATTTTTCTCTACTCCATCACAAGCTTGAGTCCCTCGCCCGATAAATAGCAGCATCTAATTTATTTTTGTTCTCTTTCCTCCCTTTCATGTTCTCTTACAATCCACCATTACATAAACTTATTTTTGCAATGCAGTTAAAAGGACTGTGACATTTGAGTAAAACACACTGAAAATTGTTTGATAAAAGTAGAAGAATTTGTAATGCGTTCAAGGTAAGGCTGGATCATGTCAAAGAATTCTTTTATCAAGGGTTTGTTCACAGAATGTGTCAGTAATATGGAAATTTGGTTAAGTTCTTTACTAAATAAGAAAGCTTTGAAATGTGAACGATCTGAAAACTTTTTTAACCTTTGGTTGAGTACAGTTTTAAAAGTAAAAACATGCAAAAAGCTTGTATTCGTTAAAACGTTTCATTAAACTTAAAGGCTTTTCTGCAAGCTTTCAAAGCTTTAAGAAAATCCTGAAAAATACTAAAATGCCAACCATATCAAAGTACCACTCGTTCTGTGACCAAAACCTTAACCGAACTTTTCTACTTTCCCCTTTCATTTGTTTGTTCTTTCATCCTTGCTCTCTGTTTTTATGTCATTTTTAACGCAAAAGCTTTTAATAGGACTTAGTTTGGAATCCCTGTGTGTTCACAAACCTTGAAAGCTTTATTGAATGTTAAATTTTGATGTTGAATTGGCTAACAAAACATGAATTTCTGTCTGTTGCTTTATGTTGTTTTAATGTTGAATTCTAGAAAGTTTTAATTAATGAGAAGAAATGCAAAGAAAATATTTTCTCTCCTTGAAGATTCGAGACTATAAAGCATGTGTTGACTTTAGGTTCAGGATAAAATACGTAAAATATAACAAACTAGAAGTTGAACTAGCTTCCAGCAGTTTATGGCTTTAGAAAGAATTAGATTACGTTTAATTGCAAGAGCTAGTCACGTTTAGCGAGAGCATGAAAAAAGCCTTGAGACAGTCATGAATTAAAGAAATTTTCTGAATGGCTCAACAACTGCTGCCAACAGCCTAATGAATAGCTTAGGAATTAAGAGTAATGACGTTCATTGACCCTTACGAAGAAATAAGGATGAACGACGAGAGACAAGAAATTCAGCACCTTAATTGCGTCGTTTCTTTTTCACTATTTTTGGGGTTGTAGAAGAACTCTTTTCTTTACTCCTTTTTGCCTGAATTGTTTTTCTTTAAACAAAAATTTTTGATTAATGCTCGTGATTTATCCATTAAGCTTGACAATTGGAACTTTTTCATACAAGAACGATACATCAAGAAACCAGTTTATGACTTTTCCAATTACTGAAACGTTTCTTTCTAATCTTCAACGAATTGATTATTGAAGATGATGCTAATCAGTAATTTTTCTTTCTTTTCTTCTAATTCCAGATACTCGCGAAGTATTCTAAGTCAATTTCTAGCACCGTTGATAGCATAAAAGAAATTATTTGAAATTTTATCTTTGAGATTTGTTTGGAACTTTTGCGTTCTAAACAATTTTATTTTGGGGTCGATCATGAGCTATGTCACTTGCCATGCATGAATTATGTTCAACAAAATCAAAAAACCATTCAAAAATTTAACAAATTATTGAAACAAAGTGAATTTATCGACGTAACCTCATGATCACTTCTTTAAAATAATTTTTTAAAGCAAGTACAATCATAATACTTCCTGATTTTAACAACTTTAAAGCTTGATTTAAGCAAAAGCAAGAATCAAAGTTAATCGATAAACAACTTTAGGTCTCGAAATAAAATAAGCAAATTTGATTTATTTCCCTTTTCCGGAAAATGTTGCTTTTCATACAGAATCGAGTTTGTGTATGATTTTGCTGTCTTCAACAAAGTATAAAAAAACTCTATAAATCAATACAAGCCCGGCAGCAACAAGCACATTAAAACATAAGAAACTTTAGGAGAAAAAAGGCTAGATTCTAGTGGCATGTGCTTCTAGAAAAAAGAGAGAAAACGTTGTGTCGTAATAATGCCGACAAAACAAGTGTATCGTAAATAAACAAATGATCAATCATCTAACTGGGCGCTTTTGCTACTCACAGATTTTATTTACGCTTCAAGCATTGTATTGATACCATTAGGGAATATGCGAGGTCGAAGTCAAAGGGTTTTTTTGATGAAGCTTTAGAACACTAAACTGCTAAAAAAAACTTCAAAAATCATCTGTTATCATTCACGCACAATCCCCGTTTGTTATGTTTCTCCCTTAAAAATTGACACGTTTTTGTATAACGCACGTGTAATATTAAGTTGTGTCGTCAACATCCCATTTTTAAACCCGTTGCACACATGAACGACTTCCAACTAGGTGCAGGAAATTAGAAAAATTTTACTGTAAATTTTAGACTGGTGTTGCGAGGTTCGCTTTCGTATTCGCGCAAAACTTTCCTGAACTAATATTTCAATTCCCGTAAAAGCTACGTGATAAACCAATCCGTTAAATCACTAATCTTTTACGGGAATTGAAATATTTCTTGATTGAAGTTTTACGCGAATACGAAGCGAACCTCGCTGCACCAGTCTACCATAAAGAAAAAGTTCCACATGGACAAAAAAATCCGATGATGAAAGGCATTTCACAACGTTGTTATGTACAGTTTATACTTTCACCGGTGTTTCGTCTCTCTAAACTCGACGCTTCGCTGTCACGAGATATATTGTTTCATAAATTTCAATTATGAATGTATCATACATATTGTTGCTACACACACGTAATCTCGTTCCTGTTTTATCACTTTTTGATGTATACACAAAGTTTTAATTTGCCCCTTTATTGCTTCAACGTCTTCTTATTCTCCTGCTTCACACATTGTCACCGTCGGAGCGAGAAAATCGTTGGGATCCTTATCAATGTTTAATAATCCAAATATATAATTTACATTTTCGATGATTACATTTTAACAGACTTTTCGTGTCGTAAACTCCTTCCATAATAAAGTTTAATTTATTTTTGTAACAGACAAAGTGGAAATTGGATTTTCCCTGGCAAGACTTGAATCCGGGAATTGAGTTTTATTGTCCAGGGATTCCTGGAAATCTAGATTTGTAAAAGATTAGAATTTTAGACAGAAACTTTTGCAGAACATTGTGTCAATCAGTCAAAACAGGAAAATTTCAATTTCCACTCCCAAACCATGACGACTTATCCAATAAATGTGTAATTGATGTTGTTGGTGTTAATCATTGAAAATAGTGACGTTGAAAATGAAGTGTGAAAACCCTCCATCGAATGAAATTGAAAGAAAACTTACAAACTTTAAAATGACTGATTAAAGATTAAAAATATAAACTTTTTGAAACTTAAACCCAAAGCTTTAAAGACGATCATCAAGTTGTGTTTGACGTTTCAATTTCTGCACTTGGAAGCTGTCGAAGTTGCGAATAATTTTATTGATTTACTTTTCTGAGAAATTCTACGTTATCTAGCGCTCTACGATTTGATACTTTAAAAAACATGAAAACTGCAAATTATGATGAAGGAATATTGATTTGTTCAACTCTTTTTTGTTCTAAATCGTAAAACTTGAAGCAAAACGAGAAATTGTTAAGAAAATTTATAGCACAAACATAAATAACTGTTACGCAAGCACAGTGTTTTGATTTATAATAACGTTTGAGTTTATTATCTTCACTGAGAAACGAGAGAAGGAAGTTGAAGAAAACTTGAAAACGTTAATGAAATTAGTGAAAATTTAAAAAAGTTGTTAGGATAAATTGTATACATTCTAAGCAGATGATGAAGAATCTAAGGAAATTGTCATGAAATTTAAATGAATTGTTAGTTGTACGAGGAGAAAATAGCAAATTGAAGAGAATGGAAACCTCGAGCAACAAATTGTAAATAATGTACATTTTAAAACAAACTTTTTCCGATGAAAACATTTGAGAATAAAAGAAAAGAAAAGAAAAATTTAACAACTTGTTTCGTATCTTGAATTTTTTTCTCCATTTCAGCAAAAACTGGTTTGTCCGATTTGGTTTTTATATCCGTTTGTAATTCATCTGGAAACATTTTTAAACATCTGTCATGGAATGTCGCTCTAAATTCATTTCTGGGAAGTTTTTCAGAACTTGTTTCAAAATGTTGATTTCTACTTTTCAGGTTTCATGTTTTTCCATCGATTCTATCAAACTTGGGACTTGAAAAAATTTGACCTCATAACTGGCAGTTTTTTCCAAAACAAATGAGTTTAAATTTCAACAGATTCAACTACTCAACGCGTGGGTTGTTGAAGGTCTTTCAACTCTACTGAAAATGCTGCCTTTGGCATTTTTCGTTTTTTTTAAAGCTTCCAAATTCAACATTAACATTTGCAAAGTACGAAAATAACTTGAGAACGCATCCAATTGAAACAACATTTTGTTAAAGAATATTTTACAATTTAAGAATTCTTTCAAACTCTCATAAACAGTACTTTCTTAGCAATTCTCATCGCGTTTTCAGTATTTATTGAACATTTTTCCAAAAGCACTTTCATGTAATTAATCTTGTTAACGTGAAACTTTTTTACTGTCTTCAGCTATTCTGCTCTTTCTTTTTTTATTTGTGGCATCAAAGTAAGCTGAACTTTATCAATTAAAAAAGTTTTGGTTCAAGATACATTTTAGTCTGAAGAAAATTGAAAATGTGGCTATCGTTGATAAGGCGGAGTCAACCCTAAACTCCGCCTTATCAACGATAGCCACATTTTCAATTTTCTTCAGACTAAAATTCATCAATTACGATTGATACAGATTGGAGGTTCTTATTATAGTCGTCAGTTACAGCTTAAAGCTTTCTTCAAAAAGTTGTTTTCAGAAGTTTGATGACATCTACAGTGTTAATAAAGTTTTGAAACAAATCAGTTCAAAAGAAGATTTTTAGTGAATCGTAAGTTTTAAAGTAGTGACGATCTCTAAAAACGTTTCAAAAAACTTTAAGGACTATAATAACTCAAAAAAGCTTTACAAAGCTTTCATTAAGCAGAAACGCAGTAAGTTCTAAAGCTTATGAGAAATACAGCAAAGCTTTCTGGATAGTTATGCTAATGTTCATACTATAAAAAGTTCTTTGGTGTCATACTTTTGGTGCCAATCAGAAACATTCGGTGTCGACCTATTTAGGTTAAATTTAACTCAATTTGCCCTAAAGTCATTAAAAAGAAAAAAATAAAAAGTTCAGTCTAAAAGTTTCCAAGTCAATAAAAACGCCACAAAAGCTTTTGTCGAGCTTGACGAACTCACCTGAACATCCCTTTATAATCTCTTTTTCACATTGTTTTGTTAGACGAGCCAATCGATTTGTGTTAAATTATTCAACCGGAAAGGAAAGCCATTGCGATGAACTTAAACACGTTTGTATCAATTTGTGCGGGACATAATTACATGAATAATCATTAAGTGATAAATACACAAAGAAAACGGAAAAATGATTTTCTCTTAATGACGAGCGATAAGTTTTACTGTCTGCGGAATTATTTATGACTCTTTTATCTCACTCCGGCATTGTATGCTGTGATTAAGTGTAATCGGCAGTGTATTTTGTGGCTTTTCTGTGGGACAGAAGCAGTTTGACCTATTTGTAAAGCTTATGCTGTGTGTTGACTTGACAAGACTATTAGTCGATTGGGAAAGTCGTCCACCACCTGAGTCAGCGATTCGAGAGAAATCTCATTGGAATGAACATGAAATTTCCCAGATCTTAACAAAGATCTCAAAACTCATCTTCGTGCATCTATTTTTAAGTTTTTCGATTTCTTTTCGAGTCTCACACGAAAAAAGGGAAAGAATTGAGTCAGTTCGTTGGAAGATCACAGTGCGATCAGTTGAAATCCGTGTCATCCGCCAATTGAAAATCGTTTGAAAAAAATATTTTTGTGCTTTGTTTTATCTTCTTGATTGCCCATTACACACGCCGCGCGAGACAATATTAATCGCCCTTGAATCGGATTTCTTCTTGGGCACACATCAAGAACAATAGAAAATTTCTCTGCATCTCCGCGAGTTTTTAAAAATAAAATAAAACCCTAACTCGAATGGTGACATAAAGAAAAGAAAAGAAAAAAACGGTCTGAGAACGAGGAAAATGAAAAGAATCCCCGTCAGTTTGTGTGAGTTTAACAAATTTTTATGATTATTATGTCAGTACGAGTCTCGGCTTTCCCTCTTCACGAAAATCGGGTGTTGAGAGAAAAGTTGAGAGAAAAAACATCAAATCGCTAAGCGAAACATCATAAAATTTACATCGTTCAATCAAAAATGAGAAGCACGTAAAGTTCACCTAAGAAAAAACTGTACGACAAATGAAGTAAAGCGATCATTCCGCTTAATTTTGTGCAAAATCACATTAAGTTGATGATGTGAAACGGAAAAAATACAAAATTTCTTTTCGGATTCACGATTTTTTTTGCGGTGAACTCGGTTCGATTTGTCAATACATGTTTGTGAAAATTTTATCTGTGCAAGTGAGATTTTAGGAAATTTTGGGAATGTTTACGAAGTGTCATTTGTCGGAGAAGTTGTTGGCCCCGCGAACACCACGTGGGACTTTGGCAATCGTTGCTCAGCGAGTTTTTACATTATAGACTGTTCAAATTTATGTTCAGCTAGTTGTAACGTCTAGACTAGTGCCGGATGAACAAATTTGCTTAGTCAACTTCTTATACGGGCGCTGACTTGTCATTTAAAGTTTTCGGAAAGTTCTGGAAGTTTGTTCATAACTCTTTAAGACAAACTAAAACTTTTATCAACGATTAAAAGATTCTTGAACCGTTCGTTCATCTTCAAGAAGCAATTTTCCTTGTTATACACACTTTTTGTCTTATTTCCCGTGACAAACATTTTAATCGCCCCATTCAATAAGGAAAAATTCTCGCCGATGCCAATAAGCACATTGCGATCGCCGACTCGATAAAACAGACTCGATGTGATTTTCACGAGAAAACAAAACTCAATTTTTTTCATCTCGGTGCTGTTAGTTTAATTGGAAATTCGAATTTACTGGTTCTTCCTTAATTATTGCGAAGAGTGAAAAGTTGATTACGGGAAAGATTGAACAGAGAGTGGGGAAATTTTTCATCGGATTCGCGCTCGGATTGTGAAAATAAATTTTGAGGTTTTTATGTTTTGCTAAACTATTGTAACTGCATGTGTTCAGTGTGAGAATGTTTAGTTCCCAATTAGCACGCTCTGTGCAATGCACATTAATTGGCGAATTAGAGAGTTTCGTAATTTAAGCTCAATAATTATCTACCCGAAGAGATTGCAAGTGAAAACTCCATTTGGGTCGGAAAATTTTACGATGATTCATGGTGACTTCACCAGAAATATGATTTAAGCGGATTTCGAGCATCACGAAACAGATTTTCGCAGCAATGAAACGATGAGTGTTTTCTTCTCTCTCGGTGTGTCTAAGTTATGATTTATTTTGTGTAGTAAAATTTTATATTTACTTTAGCTCTGGATATGTTGAGATGAAGTCAGGTGCAGAAGTTGGTTGCTGTTCATGAAGAACGTGACACGGAATAGGTTTTTTTATGACTGTTGAGTTTCGTCGTGCGTTTGGGTTTGATTTCGAGTGATCGAGAAGTTTCTTGCATTTCAGATGCAATGGTGATATCTAATGACGTAAAAATAGTACAGGAAAGATCCGGCTGTTTGAAAATTCATCTCTCGATCCACTTGATAAAGTGAACTATTGTCTGCACAACTTTTGTTCAAAAAGTTTTCACTTTCAAATCACGTTCAAACTGGTATCTAGACAAAAGAATAGTTGTTTGCTACACCTGAACTCTAATATGTAAGCATCAGTACATTACACTTTTTTAGAAACAAAAGATAAAGTTCAATAACTTTGCAAACTTGAGACTGATTTGTAAATTCAACCCAAAACATACTCACAGCATTTACCATCGTCCCCAGCTCATGGTTAAATATTTTCAAACCTTGTCGACCCATTTTTTTTGTCACCTGCTTCTCAGACACCCCAAAATTTGTTAAAACTTCCATTTCAACTCCGGTAAACATTCACAGCAAAAAGTTTTTCTCTCGGTCTTGTAAAATCCAACATCTCGAGACAGTGAAAAATGTGCTTGTGATCAACGCCTTAGATTATTCAACAGACCCAAATTCCTGCTTCTCACCAATCCCTTTTCATGACAGCAAGAAACAGCCGAACAAGAAGAGAACTCGATTGCTTTTCGAACATGCTTTTCATTCGTAAAATTATTCACCATCCATTTCTAGATTAAAAAGTAAAATGCGGCCATAGATCAAATGTTATTAGCGTAAAAGTGAATGCTAGCGAAGAAGAGAAGCCGATTTGATATTGTTGACAAGAGACGAGAAGGAAAAAAGAAGCACATAAAAAAGAATCTCACTTGAACTGACACAATAGCGATGGCGTCATCGAGTCATTCATCGTCGTCTTCGAGGAGTGAATCTTCAGGCTCGAGACGATCAAATCTTCATATACACAAGATACGTGAATTTGAACTGGAGAAGGTGAGTGTTTGCATGACAGGCATTATGTTTGGGGGCCGGTGTGGGGAGTTAAGTTCGATTTCACCTTTCGGAAGGTTCTTCAACCTTCCGAGAGATAAGCTGGAAAAATATTAAAAAGAGATGAATTTCATTCTTGTTCCACATTCTTTATTGCCTAAGGTACACTTAATGGATTCTTTCGATGTTCTGCAAATTGTGGGTGAGGGATGGTTTGGTAAAATTTTACTCGTGGAGCATAAAGCAACAGACACGGAGATGGTGCTTAAAGGTAACACTACGGGAAAATCCGTATTGCACTCAATGTTTTACGGCGGTGGATGGTTTGGGTGGTGTCAAGCGGTAGCGGTTTAAATTTTTGTGGTCACTGGGTATTGATGAAGTCATAAAATAAAACAATTATTTAAGTTTTAAGCATAAGTAAAAATATTATTGTTTCGTTGGGTCATGTTTCAAGAAAAAAAAATCATTGTGTTGTGCTTTAAGGCAGTGCTTCATTCTATGGTCAAAAAAATGAAGCTTCGACTCCAGTTAACAGTATAATGTGAAGCGCTGACTCAATTCAAATTAACTTTTTACTGGAAAACTGAATTTTTTAAGGCAGCGCTTTACAACTTGAATAAAAACCGTTACACATTCAAGTGACACCATCCAAACAACAAAATATCTATCATAATGCGTTTTCCATCACATAAAATCCCGGAACTTATTGTAGTTAACTTTTTCAGCCCTGCCGAAGCCGTATGTTTCCATTCAGGTAATTATTAATCATCACAGCGCGAAAATGTCAGCCTTGAATTTATTTTTTTACTTATACATTAATGCAGGACTTTTATCGAGAATTTCATTTGGGATTATGCTTGGGCGTGCATAAAAACATCGTTTCGACGTACGACGTGGCTTTTGAGACATCTGGCTTTTATGTGTTCACACAGGCAAGTTGTAATGGACAAAAAGTTTGACAAAAGTTACACAAACTTAACCGGTTCTTTATTCACGCAGGAATACGCGCCTCTAGGTATGGCAATTTGATTCCGGTCTATAAGCCTCGAGCTTTGTGTTAAATATTGAAGTTTGATTCTCATTTTTGTTCATTTCACAAGGCGATCTAACGTCAAACGTATCTGAAAATGGCATCGGTGAACTTCATTCGAAGCGCGTAGCACGGCAAATTGCAGCTGCCCTCGAATTCGTGCATCAGAAGTACGCAATATCATCATTAAAAGCACTGTATTTATTTTCTAATCGATTCATATTGCTTGCAGGGACATTTGTCATCGGGACGTGAAGCTCGACAACATTTTAGTTTTCCGGACGGATTTTTCTCGAGTCAAATTGTGTGACTTTGGCGAGTCGAAAAAAGTGAACTCGATGGTTCAGCGGCGGAACGAGTGGCTGCCATACACCGCACCCGAAATCATTAGCACCGAAACTGATGATACTTACAAGTAAGACTGTGAATGATTGGAAACAAAGAAAACTTTTTTCACTCACTGCTTTTCTGAATAAATTTCTTTTAGGACTGATTTCACTCATGATATATGGCAGTTTGGAATTGTAATATTCATTTGCTTAACTGGTGAGTTTGCCGTCGTTAACAAAAGATTTAGTAGCCGAATGAATGGAAAAGGGCAAATCGAGCTTTTGAAGATGTTAAAAAGGGTTTTTGCAAAAGTTGCGTCATTGAATCATCAAGAACGAGGCAAAGCTAGAAAAATTGTCGTTTTTCAGGCCATTAAGTTTTGCTAGACAATGACTGCCTTTATCTTTTCTCCGACAATTGATTTCCATGGAAAAACTGTAAACAATGAAGATGTTTAGGTTGGATGACTTAGTCACGCTGCTTTGTTCTCATTCGCTTTTTGTGCCGTTAAACACTCGGTGTAGATGGTTAATCATTAAATCAATCTTAATGGCCATCCCAATGAAGGAACAAAGTGGATGTAGCCAATTAACCTCTTGACCTAGATTTTATGGTCGATAAATTATTGAAGCCGATTTGAGTTTTTCGGAGAAGTGGTGCCATCTGGTGGTACATTTAATGAAGGCTTTTTTGTGTTGTCTTGGAAGTTTTTGGAACAGAGAAGCCCAAGACATTGTTCTTTTCTAAGATATTTAGGTTAGATATTGAAACATGTGGCGCCACTTGATACAAAACTGAATTAAACTTGGCAGCTTTTACGGTCAAAAAATCTTACTAAATTGTGAATTGAAGTGGCGCCCTCTGTAGATTTTGTTAATACATTTTAATGTCATGCTTAAAGCAGACTCTTTGACAAAGTTAAGCTTCTCTTAAAGTAAAATTAGACAACAAAGTAGCGCCACCTGAATTCATTTTTTTTCAAATAAATCAAGATTTTTGAGGTTAAGCTTTCAACAAGTCATTTTTCAGATTGCTAGTCCAATTTATCTATCAAACTACTGACTTTTCAATCCACCCCAATTTCTATAGTCACCTTAAGCCCGTACACATCCCCTAAAGCTTCCCATCTTGCGGTTTCATTAGTGAACACCAAATTAGAAAATTTATGTCTTCAATGCGAATTTCCTTCGTCGTTCATGAATCATATTGATAAGGAAACTTCCAACAGTCATAAAACGAAGAACTTTTAGAAGTGTTCCTTTTTCTTTGCAAACTATATAAAAGCTTTATCACTTCAAAAAGCTATCGTCTGTGCGCACCAAACAGATTTCACATTTCAAACCCACAAGAAACTTTTCTCGTAAAATTGATTTCTTTCTTTCTCATTTCGTCCTGGCATAAAATCTCGTCGTTGCTTTGTGAATCTCAGGATGTTTACCCTGGCAGAAGGCTTCAATAGATGATCCGCGCTACAACAAATACCTTCAGTGGCACAACTCATCATTTCCAATCAAACGAACCCCAAAACTTTTCAAATTAATATCGGCCAGAGCGAGCAAAATGTTCCGAAAGTTCTTGGAGCCGAAAATCGAGCGCCGCATCAAGTCGCTTAATGAGCTTCACAAATATCTGGACGAAAGATGGTTGGCACGGTCGGCGGAAAAAGAAATGGCTGGTAAAATCAATTTCCTCAAAAAACCGCTTCATTTCTCAATATTTCACTCGTTCCACCCGCAGAATACGAGCCCGACGAGCTCAACCCGTCGCTCTATTCATTTCACAGCAACGTCGACGAGAAAAATAAATTACTATACACGTTCTCGCAACAAGGTATCGAAACAGTTGTCGACAGAGTGGCCAAAAAGAATCGCATAAAGGATTGGATTCAGGCGTCCGTTATCACCGAAGAAGATGAGATGGAAGTGAGTGCAGCAGAAAAATCCAATAAATAATTCATTATATCTCTGAATTCGTGTTGCAGGAAGAAGACTCCGGATCCTCGACTGCATCTATTAACATAAACAGAGCGCCGGTCCCAGGCCACATTAGTTCGTTGCGAGCTGAACAGGAACAAAAGAAAGCTCCGCTCAAGGATGCAAGCAAAAAACACATCGATCCATTCACTGGTGAGTGGGGGAATCAGGCGAGCGAGTACAGGTGTCGTCGTGCACCAGATGTTCTCTTCGAACAACGTGCTTGATTGCAGCCTTTCCCATTGTTCTTCTATTCAAGTCTGAATGCATAATGTGGTCTTGCTAGGTACCGTACAACAAGAAGGAGTTCCCAGTACCATGGGCGCACCACTGATACTTAGCAGGAACCGAAACAATTCCCCTGAAAATCCCACTGCTGTGGTGGCTTCGAGCGTCGAGGAACCGAAGCAGCAAACTGAAGCACCTGAACACGAAGAAAATATCGCCGTAACCGGCAAGCTGGATATCAACATCAAAGATAATTCGATTACCGAGCAGCAGCCAGACACCAACTTCAAATCTCACTATCATCAGTTCACTGATTTCAAGCATAACTATCACTGAATGAACCCCATCCGCGCGAAAACAGCTTTAAACGAGTTATGATTGAATTATGAACGTGAAATATTTAATTTTTGATGCATTCATGTGAACATAAAATTGTGCAATCCAATTAAGTTACCATAAATTTTACAACTGCAGTCGGAAAACAATTGTACACTTCCCATGTCCCGCTCACGAGTTGATCCCCTGCATCCTGAAATAACGCGTGAAATATGAGTTATAAGAAGGGTTGATTTATCTGTTTTATATTATTCGCAACTGGTAATTAATTGGTAAGTCACAACAATAAATAAAACTTGAACAAACATTGCTCAGCGGTTTTCATTTCACGATCACTTGAGCGCATTGCTTTTCGGAAGATTTAATGAGTTCGAGATTTATGAGCGATTTATGTCGCCGCGGGTGACGTCATCTCACATTACAGCATAGTTTGCGTCGATAAATCGTGAACGCTGCTGTTGGCGAACGGCAAT
Source organism: Belgica antarctica (assembly GCA_000775305.1). NCBI lineage: Eukaryota > Metazoa > Arthropoda > Insecta > Diptera > Chironomidae > Belgica > Belgica antarctica. The sequence goes on along the minus strand of JPYR01000065.1, from coordinate 79,325 downwards.
CAGGTTAATTTGTTCACGTAATGTGCAGTTTTGAACACGTTTCGAAGGATAAACGGTTTAATGACACGATGACACGGATTTTAATGATTTTGTTGGTTGTAAAGCTTTTAAAAGCTTAATTCCTGATGACGTTCAGCGTTTTTGATGCTTTTTATGTATTTATGAGAGCTTTTACAGCGTCGCTTTTCACGAGTCAAAGCTTTGACTTGAAAGCTTCTTCCTGTCCTATCAACTAGCATCCAAACCGACCCTAAACAAAAAGTAGAAGAAAACGTGGAAGTCAACAAACGCGATTAAAAATTATTCAAACACATTTCCAAGCGTCGATAACATGGAGAAAGAACCTGAGAAGTCATCACCTGCTGCCGGAGCTGCTAAGAACTTGCAAAATGACGCATTAACATTGAAAGAATACAACGATAAGTATTTGCGGGAGAACCGACTCACCACTGAACTTCCCAGCGACGGTAAGCTAGCATCGACATTCACAATCTCAGCTTAACCTCTCATGTGATACGCCGTAGAACTTCAAAATCCATTCTCCAGCTTCGGTTTTAAAGAAAACGCTGATCCAAACGGCAGAGTTGTGATCAATGCTGCAGAATTCCTCAAAGGCACGAAGTACGAAAAGATGTTCAAACATTCAGCAAAGGCAAAAGATCTAAACAACAACAAATGCGATCAACCAAAAGCTGCTTCTGCCTCTCGAAAGAAACCAAAGACAGTAATTACTTTATCGGAAAGCGAAGACGATGAACCGTGGAACGATGGGCAGTCGTCGCACTCGGAAGATCTTGAGATTGAAGAATCTGATTCCGAGCCAGAAGTTCTCGGGTCCGACCACGAACTCGATCCTGAATCTGATTTCGAAGATGCTGCACAAAGTCAACTGGAGATCACTGCTCGCACCGCCGACGACGGCGGAGTTCCTTGTCAAGTTTGCAAGAAATTTGACAATCCAGAGTTTATTTTGCTTTGCGACAAATGCGATGAAGGATACCATTGCTCGTGTTTGAAGCCGGTTCTCTTCTACGTCCCGTCGTACACTTGGATTTGTCCCCAGTGCTGTCACAGGAAGCTCATCTTCGACTTGACAAGCAAGCTCGACACATGCGACGCATTGTTTAATAAGATTGAAAAGTCGAAGGCTCGCAAGGAGGCTCTAGGTATGAGAGCAAAAAGTCTCACACTCAAGTCTGCTCGTGTCAAGGAACGGGATGAAAAGAGTGTCAAAACCAGATTGCGACAGCGATCGACCAGAAACTACAAGCACTTGCACTGCGATCAGATGTATGATGGAATCGAGGGCCTCAAAGAGTCGATGGAGGTCGATTATAAGAAGGAAAAAAATGACTGGCAAGCAGGATCGTCACATGAAGACGTCCCAGAAGTTGCATCATCCAGCTCTGGCGTCACTCGTCGAACCAGAAAGCGCAAAATCTTGATTCTCGAGAAGAGCTCTGATAAAGAAAAAGTGCAGCCAGTCGCAGCGCCTGCAGTCACTGAAAGCCGCTCGCTTAGAAATCGAGCGAAACATTAAACAACACGCACCACTTGTAGCCCAGGCTCATAAAACCATGTAATTTTCCGCACGATTCCCATCATCATGCTTTAGTTTATCATCATCAGTCGCGTCTTCTCGAATTTTCCCTTCATTTTCATTACCGCACAGCCTCTTGGCCCGCTTCCAAGCATAAGAGACCAAACAGGTGGAAATTCTCGTTGCGGCGCTCAAAACACAAATGCTGAGATAATAAAAAGATTTTTCGGTCAAGCGGTGACTCGAATAACAAGAAAGTATTTCGATGTGGCGGTGGTGATGTTTGTTTGTCAAACTGAAATGAAAATGAATTTTCTCTCAGGCGAGTGCTAATTGAAAATAAATTTGTGGTGGACACCGAGAAGATTTTTCGTTCCGCTCGTTGACACGGGGTCATGGCGAAAGCTTTCACTCAATACAGACGGCGAAAGCTTGCTTGCTTGTTGTCGATGAAAGGCGGAGAATCTTGAACGGATTGCAACTGTTGCTCGATAATGGATCGACTTTTACGAGATTTTAAATTTGATTTACGACGCAGTGTGTTGCAACTTTGCTAGCTTTTTCCCTCGGCACACAATGCAAGCATATTTTTCTGGGAGAATAAACTCGACTGACGTTTTCGTACGTTGTGGGTTTTAATGTAAATAAGAGTTATTAGAGAAATTCCATGTTATTCATCGTCGTAAAGCGACAAACGAGCATTTTCCCACTTAACTATGTAAATTTTATTTGAGTTCGCTTTTTGTGTGGAAATGCGAGTTTTCTCGAGCAGCACAAATTTCCAGGGCGATAAACATATTACAAAATATGGAAAGCATCAAAGTTGGTTGGACCTCGGTTGGACCGGTGTGTGGGCTTGTACAGTTATGACGTGTGTGTGGCTAACGAGAGAAGCTGAGTATTGAGTTGATTCGATGAAAAAAAAATTCTCGTGAATCAACTTCGAGTTTTTTCAGAAGATTTATTGTGTTGAATTGAAGACAGTGTAGCAGTGATGTGTGAAAAAAACTTTCTTGGAAAAAGCTCGCCACTTAAAGTCAACACCTTCAACAAGCTTTTCAAGTGTTTTCCAGCAACTAAACTCGGTCACACGTGCTGTGAAATTCATGATCACTCATAATTAGTCATAAATAACCCCAACAACGCTTACAATTCTTCGATAATTGTTTTAAATAAATGATAACACAGATGACGGCAATAAGCCAAGGTCATTAAGGACTAATTTAGTGATTAATGAAAGCAGAAGTGTCAGGTGGCAAATTTGTTACGTGATTTACGAAAAGTTCCCATCAAATACGAAAGATTTCAGTTAACGTTTCACTCAGCAGATGATCAAAGACTTCCTGGACGTATAACTTCAACACGAGCGATGAAGTTTCTATGGTTTTTTGATGGCTTGTCGTGCTAATTTATGCTGGTTACTCAAGTTTCGAGTGAATTTTCAACATTTTTTCTTACAAAAACATTGAATCATTTTGTCTACACTCTAGATTTCACTTCATCTATGACCACACGACGTTTTTCCTTCTATTTATTTGATTTCGCTTTTTATTTCTTGCTTTTTATAGCGCTTCTCGTCGTCTTCACATGAGAAACGAAGATCGAAAGAAAAACATCGCAATGAAAATGCTGAAAGCGATTTTTCTTTTCAATCATCTACTGATTTCAGTTTGCGAATACGTACAGCGCTATAAACACATTCGGCTTTTTCTCTTCATCTTAAAGACAAGAAAAAATCTTCCGCCGTCAGTTTCGTCGCTCTCGTGGAGCGGGTGCATTAGAGAAATTGATTTCGACAAGTGAACAGCGTTATAGGATTACAGAGTCACTTCTAGCAACGAGAAAAAGTGGAAAATAATTAATTTTCCTGTTTTTATAACTTCGTAATATTCCCTGACCGCAGTGGAGACGCGCTGCTTGAAGTTTCAATAGTTTTGATACACCGTCCAAAGTGACATAGCGATGCCGAACAATAAAAACAAACAAAAAGTGAGAGCTTGTTCCCAATTAGTTTTTTGCTGTTTCCGCTTTTTGCATAAAAGTTCTGAATGCGCCAGGAAAAGCATAATTCACGATTCGGAAATTCGTGATGATTTATAATTTCATAAGCGGTTTTTGCTGTTCCTTCGAAGCAGAAGGAATTTTCAGTGGAATTTGTGAAAGGCAAAAGCCTTCGAGTGAAAGCATGGTTGCGGAAAATCCTGAGGAAATTTGAAGTTTCCACAGAATTAATGTAAAATTATTAGTTCAATGAAATGATGAGTCAAAAACGATTTAATGCCAGCTTAAACTTTGTGATACCTTCTAGAACAAGAATGATTGAGTGAAAAACTTATAGTGCAATTACAGTTGTCATAAAATATTCCCAAACCAATTTAATAGTGTCAAAAGTATGAAAAGCAACTCATATAATTTCTTTCACATAAAAACATCTCCACTTACGCTTTTGCAAGAACAAACCTCGAACTTTTCATAGCCACAAACTAGAAAATTGCACTGCTAACGCAAGAAATTTGCTGCTATGAGTTTCGTCACGAAATATTTTAATTGGATGTTATTCTAAACGCTGTAATTTCATGTAAAGATGTTCCACATCGAGATTTAATAATTTTCGTCTATATTTTCTTCGCTTCGATGTTGATGGATCTGCAATTATGAAAATGTGATTTTCTGCCTCGTCTTTCGGCAATTTTTCAAGTGTCAAATTTCGCTGATGGAAAGACTTATGGCAAACGCTCGTTCACTCGCAAATGTTTCAGATTCAAAGAGTGTGGATCAAGTGGTGAAGCGGTGACTGGGAGCGCCGCAATTTTCAATTGTTTTATTTTTAGCTTGAACAGCGTCCAATACGATGCCGTAGAATTTAAATTTGAAAATCCTTTGTGAATGCCAAGAAAGACTTCAAAGATCGTATTTCACACTATATCGACTATGAAATAAATTATGTCACACTGTGTGCAGTGTGACACGAGCGACTTTGCGAACCACAATTCTTCGAAACAAGTTGCCTTCAAGTTTGTTTCCTGTGCGATTGTTAGCACAATAAAACATTGTTCTCTTTGCTAAGACGACACGAATGCTTGCTTGAATGAGAAATGATGATAATTAAGATATCTTCTCAGTTCCTTCAGAGAAGCAGCTGTTAAACAAAAGTCGCTTCATCGATTCTTTAAACTACGATGAACATAAAACAGTCCCGCTGTCGAGATTTTCTCTCGCTTTGCACCTATTCCGAAGAATTTTCATTCAAATTTTTCACTCAAAGTCAAAGACACAGTAGAGATGAAAACAGTTTTGTTTTTGATTTTGAAAAGTCTTGCTCATAAGTTGTGTCATGACGACTTTAATCCTGTCAAACTCGCTGTGTGGTGTAAAAAAAGCACTTGATGATGAAACAAAGTTTAATTTAAAAGCATTACATTTTATTGATCACAGATCACTTGACTTTCAATGTTAATTTTATTTCCATGGAAACTTTCCACGAAACTCCCGAACAGCCCCCAACAAAAGAAAAGTCTTTAAATAAAGATTTTCTTCTCTTTCGTTTACTACACACTTGAATGCTCAAAGACTCTGTTCTTATCCGACATTTGCAACATTTTGTAGAAATTAACGATGTTGAATTGCATCAGATGCATAGCGGAATTCGAATGAGTTGTTTCAACTCAATCAAACGCTACATCAAAAGCGTTCTCCGTCTTCTATGAATCATTTGCGTTTAATGAAAATCTTCATAAAATTTCTTAATTATTGCAGAGACATAACAACAACAACGCTAAGAAGAAGAATGATGATGTCGATGATGCGGGAATTTTAATTACGAGCGACGACAAGTTGCCTGCGTATGAAGTAAAACAGTCAGAAATATTTGGCAGGTGAGTGACTCACACCGTACATCGATTTTTAATTGCTTTTCCCATTAAAACAAAGTCACCCAAATCAAACACGTCATCAACAGATATTTAGTAGCCGCCCGGGACTTGTCAACAAGTGAAATTATCATCAAACAAGTGCCCTTAGTGATCGGCCCGATTGCGAATGATGAAAACACTCCGGTGTGTCTAAATTGCTATCGAGCACTCGAAATCGATGCTTCATATCGGTACGTGAACTTATATTTCAATGTTTGTGCATGTCTTTTATGACTTGACATGAAGTTTGTTGATGAACTGTCGGAATCGAGCCGAGAATTTGACATTTCTTGTTGAAAGTGTCGTTCATGAGGTGAAATTTCTCGGCTTTATCAAGACAACATTGACCAACATTTTTTGCAATTTTCTTTAGATGCCCGGAATGTGAATTTCCGCTCTGCGCCGCAAAGTGCACAGGCACTGATCACACGAAGGAAGAATGTCACTTCTTCAAGTCTCACAATCTTTATCAATATTTGCATTGGCAAGCGCACAGATCCGAGCTGCAGTATGACTACGAAGCAATTACGATTTTGAGGTAAGTCTTTGGAAGTTTTCGAAATCTTATGTTGGCTTGAAACTTTGCGCTATCGTTTCCCGTACGATGAAGTTTCCCGCCCACAACCAACAGAAAGCTTTCGGTTGAGTCTGCTCTGGGTTCATTCATTACGAACAGCTGTCATTGAAGTATTTAGAAATTAATTGATAGTTTTGTTTAATTAATCATGAATAGTTAATGGTTTTAGTGGAAACCGTCGAGTGAACATGTCGTACTAGACTTTAATTTTTTACAATCGAAAACTTTCAGAGTCTTTCACTCGGGTTTCCCACATGTTTTGGAATAACTTTGAAAATGTATTAGAAATTGGAAACAACAGTCGACGTAATACTAGATTCTAACCCGTAACATCAAAGCAACTAGTTATGATTGAAAATATTTGTCACCTTCTTGATCTCATTCTGGATCTCACAGTTTAATTGTTGTACTAGATTTTAGCCAATCTAGATCATTACTAGAGATTTTTAATTTGAAAGCTTAAAAAATAAGATTCTAGTACTTTTAATCACTATGATTTGAACTTTAAAATATGACCTTGAGCTTAATTCTAGTACTTTATCTCTGTTAACATTTTTCATTTGATTTGTACTACGCAAAAATTCTCCATTGACTAGATCGATTTTTATAAGCAAAAGTTCCTTTATAAATTCTTTTGGTTTGAAAAACCTTTCAAGCGTAAGAATGAACGAGACTCAAACGTTCGAAAACTTTTCGTTCAGCGTTTGACGGCGGAAAATTCACGAAACCCTTAACTCGAAAACTTTTCTTTTTCCATTATACAAGATGCTTGATGTTGAAAACTTCATCCCAGCAGTCCTGGCAAAAGCTCAATGAGATGGAAGCGCATAACGAGATCCGTAAATAGTTAAAGTCAAGTCTGCGAGCGCTTCTAATGTAAACTTTTCTCCTTCTGCTTTGAATCTGTTCTTGAAAACAGGCAAAAAAGTGTCCGCCCTTTGGACTCGAAACCAGAAAATCTTAGTGGATCGCATCAGAAATCAGTGGAAACTGTCGGAGTTCAGCGAAGAAGAAATTCACACAATCTGTGGCATACTTGAAGTGAATTGTTTTGAAGTGGGTGGCCAGAATGGAACATCTGTGCGAGCGTTGTATCCACAGGCATATTTAATGTGCCACGACTGCGTTCCCAACACAAATCACACCGACGATCTCATCACTCACGAGTTAACCGTTCGCACAACGAAGCCACTAAAAAAAGGCGAAACAATAACTCTCAGCTATGCTTATACCCTCCAAGTGATAACTTTTCAGCACCATTGTCTTTCCACATCATCACGACATGCATTTTATTTATCTCTTAACAGGGGACGCTGAAAAGACGACAACATTTAAACGAGGCAAAGTTTTTCTGGTGCATTTGTGAACGCTGCAAAAGCAGTGATGAATTGTCGACTCATGCCAGCACGTTGCTCTGTCCCAAATGCACACATGGGAACATTGTGTCGGTGAATCCGCTTGATGAAAGCGCTGAGTGGAGGTAAAAAGCATTTTTTTGGCACATAAACCCGACTTATGATTTTTGATATGAGAATGTTCGAGCTTTTCCTGATGGAATTTAAATGTAAATTGAAAATTCGACAAAAAAAAGATGTGGCCACTTGAACAACAAGCTAACCGGGCCAAAAAAACATCATCGACAAAGTTTTTTTGGTGTAATAAAACATCACGGTCTGTCCGGGTTCCTGTGATGGGTAGAAATGAAAAATTTCAGTAAATTATTTGCACCGTTGTAAAAGTTTTTCTAAAGTTTAAATATTTGCATTTCAACTTGAATCATTTGAAAGTTGAAAAGTGAATTAACGTGAGTGATAGCAGAAATTCTCTTTCACCTTCAAGTTTTCCCCGAATTAAATTTTAATGCAGTGTAGAAAAATATTCAAATTGTTGGTTTCAAATTCGACATTTTAAAAACTGCTCGCATTTTCAGCACTTTAGACTCGTTCAGCATAGCTTCACAGGTGCATTTGAACTTACGAGAGATTCAATCGCTCTTCAAACTTGACGAAGCTTTAAAGAAGCTTTTCGGAACAATGACTACACTGTTGATGTGGAAATAGTTTCTTCGGAACAACAATATCGCAATATTTTATTTTCCAATATCCATGGGGCCATCCATCAGCAATGTCTTCGAAAGTTTATTCAACTTTTAAATCTGTTCAGAGCTTTATGAAGTTTTCACTTCTTCGTTCAAATGAATTTTAAACTTGAAACTCCTATTTACCCTCAAAGCTCAACGAGACTTTACAATAAGCTTTCATCATAGCTATAAAAGCTTATGCAATTGAAATAGATCCATTAAATGCATCTCATACATTGTTTTTCCCAATCTTTTCTCTGCAGATGTCAAAAATGCAGTTTCTCGCTGACTGCGACACTCGTAATGAATCTCGTTACAAAGCTTTACGATGAGCTTGATGCAATCGGGGGAAACAACATCAATCAAATCGAAATGTTCATGACGAAATATTCAAAAACACTCCATAGAAATCATTACATATTCTTATCAGCTAAACATTCGCTGTGTCAGTTGTATGGTAAAATTGATGGATTTTTGATTAATGAACTGAACTCGGATCTGTTGAAAAGGAAGGAAGATTACTGTAGGGATTTGCTGGAAGTGATCGACATTTTGGAGCCTGGCTGCAGCCGTCTGCGAGGTGTCATTCTCTACGAGCTCCACGCTCCTGTAATGCTTCAAATCACCGGTGAATTACAATCAGGTAGAATCAAACTTCAAGAATTCAAAAAACGTTCGAAAGAAGTGCTTCGTATGCTGAAGGAAAGCTATGAGATTCTCCAATACGAACCCGCTATGTCGACGGAACATCAAATGGCTGTCGCGAGTTCGACAGCTATCAAACAAATCGAATCGATTTAGATCCATAAATCTTGAACTCACTCTTTGGCTGTGGCTGAATCTCGATGATGATGAAGATGGAAGACGGAAGAAGAAAAGTCAACACTACTGTCCCATTAAACGGACGTCGGAAAGTTACGTGAAGCTGACTTTAAAGTTGTCAATTTGAAAAATGATTGATAATAAATGACTTCGCTTAAAATTCAGTTACCGTGTGTTTTAAATGTTTATTTTTTAACCTGAAACAAGAATGTTCAGACAAACCTTTTAACAGCTTTTTTAAATTTGTTAAAGCGTCGACTTAAAAGCTTCGGCTTTAAAATTCAATTCAAAGCTATAAAATGCTAAGAAATTTAATGTCAATACAGCAAGGCTTCAACTTGACTTTTCCTGTAAGATCGCTTCAAAATCTGCTTTTCAATGCCATTGCAACGCTTTTAAACTTACGACTTTGTTTCAAGTTTTTTTTTATATGACGTCACATTTGAACTTTCCAAAATGTCGTGATCAAGGTCTGCTTAAAAGCTTTCGATGACTGTTCAAATAAAGGAAAACTTTAAATTGGTTTTAAAATATCGAGAAGAAATTTAATCTCGTGGCTGATGCACGCCAAGACACAATGGCATTAAGTCAACAAGACACTTTTCTAAGAACCCCATTTCTCACCTTCCAGGTTTTCCCGGCGTTCAGCGACGATTTTTCTTTTTCATCGGTGAACTGGAGAAATTTATATTGATCTCGAATAAGTTAAATTGCTCGTCTTCCACATCAATTGCAAGACAAACACAAAGAAAAATTATTTTCCTTTTTGCTTCATACGATCAATTTATTTTTTGATACCATCGAGCAGCGTCTTCCACAATTTTCTTTTCTTTTGTCTACTTTCTCCCCTTTTCACTGCGAAAAAGTCTTTGCCGTCTTTTCGCACGTCTTTCTTTGCCTTTAAATGCTTTGTGGAATGGGAGAATCCACTTCATGTACAATGTTTCCATCATCATTTTCTCCATTTCAATTAATTTCCAGTTATATCTTGAATTCTTCTCGGAAAAAGCAGAAAAATGCGGAGTGAAAATCGATATTGATTGCAAAGCATTGAATTTAATTTCACTCAGATAGCTTTTTTATTGTTTTCCTTGTCATTCCGGTTGCTGCTGCACACATGACACAAAATTTCCAAATTTCTAAATGTGCAGTATCAAGTTTACTGATATATCGCTTTCATTTCGGAGAAAATGCCAGACGCCTTGAAACATTGTTGCGTATGGCTCATTGTCTCAAATTCTCAGGGCTGTGCTTGTAAGACATCATTTACAAGCACAGCTCTGGTTACTGATTTTCCATATAAACGATATGAAAATAAATTTAAACAATCTCTTAATCAAGCTGTTCATTGAGTGCCAATCAATTAAGAAAATTCTAATTAGCAAATATTTCATTTCATCGTTTTTCCAATTTATCGTCTGTCTTCATCTGAGTTTAACTCGATCGGATAGCGCTGCTAGTTTTCTGTTTTCTTCTACTGAATTTTCAATTGAGATCATGAATAAGTAACCTGATAAAATCTGTCTCTTCAATTCTTCATCTCACCGCTTAAAGCAGTTTTTTAAAGAAAAAAGTTGAACAAATTTAACGATGAAAACGAATTTGAAGCTTTATAGAAGAAAATCTGCTGTAAACGAAAAGCTGTTGAATGGTTTTTAGAGATAAAATACGAAGTGAAGTCAAAATTCAATGCTTCGTGGTTCTGACCAAACAGATCAAAACAAAATTATGTTCATGACTGGTGACATTTTCAAAAAACTGCCGACGCTTAAGTAAGTTCTTTTTCCGCAAATGCAATCTACACTGCTGGAACCTTCAGTTCCAAGAATTTTGTGTTGGTGGCACAAGTTCAGGGCCTTGCAACGGCTGTTGATAATTTTCAGATCGCTTTTAAATTTCGAATTCATGAACAAACAATCCAAGTTGGAAAAATCTAATGAAATTTGAAAAAAAAAATCGCTCCGTCATCGCCAGTGAAGCCACAATCAATAATAATTTTCTTATCAAAGCTTAAAAGTTTGTTTCGTTTTATTTATTGACGACATTTACAGTTGTGCGACACTGCTTATCCAGCTGTAGAACGACGAGACGCGTGCGTATCCGTCTGGAACACCGCGTTCACATCCGAATGGACTTCCGAAGCTGACGACGCCGACTTGAAGTGATTGTCCATTTCGTCTAGCTGCCAACGGGCCACCAGAGTCACCATTGCAGACGGCGTTGTTGATTGCTTCGTCGCCAATAGCGCAAATGGTCGAAGGCTGAACCAAAGTTGGGAAGCGAATGCGGCATGACAAGTTTGTGACGACGTTCTTGATAGTAAATCTCACAACATCGCTGACCTCGTTCGTTGAGTCTGAAATTCGTCCGAAACCACTGACATGGACTTCTTCGCCAACAAACAGTTCTAAGTCATCTGAAGCCAAGGCAATCGGCCGAACAAATTCGCTGATCTCCAAAGGCTGGTTAACAAATCGGATGACGGCAACATCATTTGCAAGGTTCAACTGATTGTAGTTGGGATGCTGAATCCAGCCCGAAGCTGGCACGGTTCTTCGCTGTTGGGTTGGTTCATCATTTCTTCGGTTGACCGCCCCGAAAATAAGAAGGAATGAAGTTGCGGAACTGTCTGAACAATGAGCGGCTGTAAGTGCAGCAGTTGTGGAAATGGCAGAAGCTCCACAGAGACCCTGGCCGCCCGTTCCAAATGTCGTCAGCAGCGCGGCCTTTCAAAAGGTTAAAAATAAAATTTCTTATCAAAAAATCCGCCTTAAGATCTCACTTGATAAGGGAACTGATGGTCAGCGGCAATTTCTCCGTTCACAATTCTTCCATTTCTTGGGTTGCTTCCGTAGCTACGGAAAAGTTTCGTATCACGACCTTCCCAGAACCCGTCCATGTCTTCCACGTTCTTGACCTTTGACCAGTCAATTTCTGCTGTAGCTAATGCAGCCAAAAACAAAATTGCGAACGCTTTCATGTTGATTTTTGTTTCCCGAGTTGTTTGAACCGATAACAAGAACTGAAGTTTAGGTGTTGAAACCACCGAATTTATAGCAAGAACTTTATCAGCATTTTGCAAAAGCTCTCGGTTTTATCGGAGATAAACGTCTTAGATTGGGAAATTTTGATAAAATAATCAACCGTCATGACAGGAAAAACCCGTTTATGAGGTTCTTCAATTAAATCATTTTTGCGTGATGCCGCACGCAACAAACTTTCAATAATCTGTCAATGCCTGTAACACTGCAATTTCGCTGGAATTTTGCAATAACCTGTTGCTGTTAAATATGTTGATTAAATTGTTGTTCTAATTAATACAGATTTAAACTTTTCATTCACGTAATTTTCTTTAAAAAAAATTAGTTTGCCTCAAACATCCGAGTAACTTCAACGTTTTCAAAAAAAGTGCAATGTGGAATTTTATCAACAATATTTCCATATTTTGTAAGTTTATCAAGTACTTTACCACACTTGTCACACTTTTCATCTGATTCATTCTTTGTACAAGGTCAGATGGGGTCTCAGTGAACAATCTTCCTTCACACGTGCTGAAAGCTTTCCGCGCAGTGTGGAAATTAAGATCGTAAGCGACGGTGTATGTTTTGAAAACGATCACAAGCTGGGATTTTTGTTCTCGCATCGAATGTTCTGTGCAGGTGGAAAAGGCAAAGGATCTTGCAACGGAGATTCTGGTGAGACATTTCGGCAGCATGTTACTCCGTGGAGATAAAAATCGTGATAGTTTGCTTTGGCAATCAATTGCTCGGTCTTAAGCTTCTGGTAACAGTTTGTTAAACAACTAGTAAGATTTTTATCTCCATGGTGTAAACTTTAGCCAAAACTTCCTGACAATTACTGCTGAAAAAGATGCATTTATTAATTTAACTGTTCAGGCAGTGGACTCTTCGTTTTTGTCAGAGGCGTGTATGTGTTGAAGGGAGTTGCTTCATCTGCTACGACTGACGGATTTGGAATTTGTGACCGTCAACGAAACTCGCTGTTCACAAATTTGATTTACTTTCTGAATGGATCGAACTTACTGTTGAAGAGAACTCGCCACTGCTTACTGTCAATTCAAAAGCTGAGAATGAAGGCAAGGAAGAGACGAATCCCAAATAGTTCAACAGAAGTTCCTTCAACTAAATTGAATGCTTAAAGTGACTTCCATTAGCAGTTTTGACTTCTTTGTTCTGTATAATATTCACTTTATTTCTTTTATTGTATAATTTCATAACATCTTTTTCTGTATCAACGCGCAAAATAAAAGACGGGAACAAATTGAATGATTCACACACCGGTTTTCTTTCATTCTTGCTTGGTTGGTTATTGAGTGCAAAAACAACTAAAACAATTCCTAAGTTCTGAGAAACAAAAATCTTTTACAAATAAAGTCCGTTTACAAGGTAGTCGGCTTCGACAGACTTTCCGCGTCTTCTTCTGACGTTGACTTTTCGCAAGCGGCATCCGATGAGAACCGAAAGTGCGGCGAGAACTAAGCATCCAAGAGTGAGAGAAAGCACGGCGCCGGTTGGCTTTTCTACGTGCCCACTGTGTTCGGAGATGAACCGTGCTTCAACGTCGTTTGAGCTTTTAAGTTGCTTGAGCTGCTCGTGGAGTGGCTTTTCGTGGGATTTCTGCTGCTTGCCCTTCTGGTTCTTCACTTTCTTGTGTTTTCGGAGTTTCTAGAAGATAGAATGAGGGTCAAAAGTGATTTAAAGTTGTGTGGACAGAAATGCAAACCTTTTTCGGAGCTTCAGTCGTGGTGGCATCGTCTCCTTCAGCTTGAGCCTCTTCACCCTCCGTGTACTCTTCAGAATATTCTTCTCTGTTCTGTCCCTTCTTGTGGCTTGGCTTCTCATCCAAAACCGGCTTTGACAACTTCTCAGGCCAAATCGAGTCGGTTTGCTTGGGATTCGCGACCGGCGGCTGCTGTTGCATCATTTGGTTCCAGTCAGTGCGTGACATTTGAGGTTGTTCTCTGTACATTGAGTCGTCGATGATCGGCTGACCCGGTTGAGGCGGAATTCCAAAGCTGCCGCGTTGATACTGAGGCGGATATTGGACCGGGAAGTTGTTGCCACCCAGCAGACCATTTTTATGATTAAAAATGCGACTTTCCGTGTCGGTGTCTGTGAGTAATTAAATCATCAAACAATCATTAATACCGAGGCATCACGAAAAACTCATAAAGCGGATAATCAAGCGAAGCACGATTTCATATCTGAATTAGCTTAGTTGGAATCTTCGTTTAATGGCATTCGATGGAAAATGTTCGAATGGAAATCTCGAACGAAAGCATAAGGCCAAAGTCATCAAATTTCAAGAGACGATTGTTCTCGAACGCTTCGCGGGCTTTTCATGCACTTAAAGTGGCCTATTCTGGGTCAGCGCTTCATTGAAATGCAGCAAACACATCAACGAATTTTAGTTCAATTAGAGGCAATGAACCATAGACGTGTTATGCATGGCAATTGAGTTCCAAACACGACTTTCTGCAATTTATCTTAGTTAACGGTCAACTGATTCAGCCAAAGTGAAAATTAATTGCTAATTGGTCTTGTTCAGATGAAAAAAATGCCAGAAGCTTGAAACGACTACAGTCGACGGTTTCACTAGGTTCAATATCCAAAAGATCGCGTCGACGCCCTGCAAACTCATCAGCTGACCGTGGGGCAATAAAAATTAAGTTCTGAATCTCCCGTGAAGAAGAAAAGCAGAACAGATGATGACTCAAACGTTTGGCCACGGGCTGACCTTTAAAACGGTTCTTCGTATGCGTTTGCAAACAGCGACAAGAAGAAGACGATCAAGTTCATCGTTTTTCATTAAAAAACAATTTGTTTCATTGCTTGCATCTCATGACACGACGAGAGAAAGACAAAACGGCGAAAAACAAGGCAAAGTAATTCATCCGGGGAGAGTTCCAGTTGATTTGCCTTAATTGAGTAATAAAGACCAGAATTTCTTCGTGTTTCGGGGCAAGCGGCGCTGGGTTATTATTTAAACGACGGCGTTTTTTGTCATTTTATGCGACCAATACCAATCTTATCGTTTACTCAAGACTTGTTCTTTGAAGAACTTCCAAAATCACAAAAACTTTTTTGAAACTTTCTCAACCATCTTTGCCACCTTCTCAAGGCGCTGTCTTCTGTACGCACGACATTCATCGAAAGAATTAACTTCAAACTACATGTCGTCGAGTTTCTTCGAGCAAACTCATTGAAAATTATCATCAGCTTTGTCTTCAATTATTCTTCACTTCCTTCTTTGTCAAAATCGTAAAGAACAAAACGGAAAAAAATCTTTTCTGTCACAAAAATTATTTTTAGCTTTTTTCTGTTCCATTTCTTTCGTTTGGTGTTTATTCATTGGAAAATATGCTCAACCAGTGACAAATTGAATTGAGTTAAACTCAACGACTCGAGTGCGACTTGAGATTGCGAAGATTGCGATCCGGAACAGAATTCGACTGAAAATATTAAAATTGATTTTGAATGAAACAATTTGAGTTGTTTTTAGCACAGTTCAGTCTTCTTTATCGCTTCAAGCGTGAATCTGAGATGACTCCAGTAGACCCGCGGTTGATCCGACATGTCCAAATCCTACAATTTCATTTTCCTTCTTAAAGCTACAGCAACTTCAACTTAACATTCTTAATGTCAATCCAGCTCTCGTGTGCTCCAGTCAACTTTGAACACATGTAATTCACCCTTGAAAAGCGAATTTCTTCCGCTTCTTCATTTTCCCAGATGAATACACTCCCCCAACCTTAAAAAACCTCTCGGAACGCCAACTGCTTGGCAATGACAACCACCAAAAATCTTTCATTTACCCTCGAAACGACTCCACATGCCACCCTCAAGCATTTTGCTTCTATTCAAGTAGAAGAAGGTCTTCACTCACCTGTGTACTGTGTTACATGGCTCTGTGGATATTTCGGTGCCGACATGGGATCTTCTCGGTTGTGAATCGGCCGCGGCATTTGATTAAAGTTATCGTTGATCTAAAACGAGATGATCAATTAATGAGATCAACAGTCAAGTCAGAAGCTCGCTGCGTCGTACATTTACTGGCATAGCGACTCGATTTCTGTTCACCGAATTGTCCTGCTTCGGTTGAATTTCGACTCCGACCACAATGGCTTTTGAAGTAACATAATTCGATGCGGGACACTGGAAAAGTTAAAGAATGTTTTCGTGAACGAAAAACTTTTCAAGAATTCTTTTGGCTTTGTTCGCCAACTTTTGGGCGCACTCACCTCGGGCCCTTCATCGCTTCCATCTTCGCACTGTGCGATTTGATCGCAGACGTTGTAAATCTGCGTAGAAAAGAAGAAATTTGATTGTTTGCGTCATCAATCATATCCCGAGACACGAGCGACGTTGCTAATCTTACCGCAATACATTCCTTGCTGGTCTGACATTGGAATTGAAATCTGCCACACGACGACTTAGTTGTTGGTGTGATGCTCGTACTCGTGACATCTGCTAATCTCCCGCCGAGTGGCGGAGCCGTTGAGGTGGTTGAGGGAATTATTTCGGGTGATCTGCAAAGAAATATTGGATGAAACACATCTTAGCATGTGACAAGACGAAAGCTTATGAAGAAGCTGTGAGTTGCCAGTCCAGTCACGTTTCGACTTACAAGTGATATGCATTCGATGGACGTTTTAAATTGACTAATTCTAATTCATTCTGCGAAAGCTTCGGCTTGATGGTTACTACAGACGGCGAGATGGCTGGTGTATCCACGTCTCGTCGCGACACCGTGAGAACACCGCTGGTGTAGTTAGCGTGTGCTGTGAATTTGCACCTGAAGTCGTCGGGGAGACCGCAGTGAAAGAGAAAGCACGAGCCAGAACTCTGAAAGATGGGAGAAATTAAAGAATTTTTAAATGGAGGGCGATTAATCTGATGAAGGTATTGGGCTGACTTGGGGATATTTTGATTTACTTTAATTAATGTTTGCAAGGGGATTAATGAACGGTAAATGAAGATTAATTCGAACAGGAACTTCTTCAAGCCAGAACTTGGAAGATTTAGAGTTTTCAGGTCATTTTTTGTGTCTTCTTCGTTGTCATAACAAGCTTTCAAGCACACCAAAGATATCTTCAAAGCTAGACTAGTTGATTTTTTAGTTAAC
>JPYR01000065.1:0-48057 GCA_000775305.1 Belgica antarctica | reverse complement strand
CCGATAATTATCGGGTTTCCGTGGTGATCCGCCTTTTGAATTAGCGAAAATGATTTCATCATTAAACAGTTTAGCATTTTGTGCAATTATCATCGCTCGAGTCGACAAACGGGTCTTCACCGTGGTTCACATCGTCATCAACCTTTCTCGATTTGCATTAAGCGACTTGACGGCTTGAGTCATGCAATGAATTCAGTCATTATTCCTGTTAATGCAGTGTGAAGAACCACAAAAGAAATTAATATTCATTCATTAAAGTCTAAAAGGTAGATGAAGGGAAGATGGCACCTCAACTGACTCGTAATAATCTCTCGAGATTATTACAGCGCACGAAATTGTCGTCTGGGTCGTGCTAAAATGTAACGGCGACGGGTGTTCATGTTCAGTGTCGCGGAATTTCAGTTCGACAGGTGGATGACTCGTCGCATAACTTAAAACTGACTCAGTCCTGTTGCGGAAAATACTAGAAAACCCTCCCAACAATTACGCCTTCCAGAGCAGGTGCATTGATCCACACCGCAGAGAACCATTGTAAGTGCAGTGAAAACAGCCGCATCAGAACAGTTATTATGTGCTTATCTGAAGCATACACTTTGTTGATTTTCAACAAAGTTTTCCGAAGCCTAGTCGGGTTATCTCGTTGAGTTTACAAATTTGGGTCACTGACCCGCCAGTGTTTACGCTCAGCGCACATTATAAAAACAAATCACAAATGCGGAGATGTTCTCGATGATGACACTGAGTAATTGCTTAGATTCCGATCCCAGCACGATCTGTGAAACCTCAAAGGCATTTTTGACCACAGAGCCGGCCCCGGGAATCACTCAATGTCCGAGGGTGTGTATGATACGGGTCTCGGGCACTTCATGAACTCATATTTTTCTTTAATCAAATTTATTCCGCCTCATGACACTTCGACGAACAAGCTTGCTTTGTGATATTTACGCTCTGTGATTGCTCGGAGCTTGTTCAGTGGGCATAGTCGGCACATTAACCGTTGTTGGGGCAACCATTCGAGTGTTTTGTTTTGGGAGATGGTAGATCAGAGCTGCTCTGACGTCTTTTCGTCGTCATGGGGCGCTCAGGGACCGGCCTGAGTCGTTGATCAATGTAATTGAACCGGCTGGTCACAAGTGTGTAGGCCTGCCTTTTATTTTACTTTCGGGCACTACAATTTCATCTTCTAATTCAAACAACAACAGCGGCGAGATGGGAAACGAAGGTGCGTGCGTGTTATTCCAGCTAAGCTTTTAACACCATTTCTATTCCGTGTGAAACTCTTTTATCGCTTATTTTACGTCGAACGAGTCGTTTTCTTTTCGCTGTAACATGTTCTGTTTGACTATCCCAGAAGAATCAACGTCCGTGGTTGTTCGGAGAGTAGCCAGGTGAGAAAAAGGTGTCAATTGAATTCGTTCCATTCGGGCTGAAAAATTAAGAAATGAAAAGCAAACTTGACGGACAACGAAGGCCCAAGAGTGAAGACATTCCTTTTGTACATGATGTGATAATTTGTTTCAATCGGTTTATAAACTTGTAGTCACACTAGGGACAGTGCAATTGTTATGTCAATTGGCTTTAGTTCGAATTTTGTCCACAAAACTTCGTCTTTACACGATTTTCTCGCGATTTCTTTATTCAGACACCTCGTTGTACTTTTCCATGTACTTGAAGTTTCTTTTGCGTAAATTCCGCAAGTCATGAAGCCCGAAGAATGTTGATTTAGTCTTTCAAAACGCGAATCAGCCGACTCCAAGCATGTCATGTTCCAATGTTTCACTTCTTTTTCTTCTAATCAAAACTATTTCACACTTTATCAATGAAATAAGCACCTCAATGACTGGGTGTGCTTGAAGTGGTAAATGAATTGGCGTTTGACGTAGCCAATTGAACATACACAGCTTGTCGGTCATAAAATCATACGAGAACGTTAATTTATTGATGGTGCGATGGAAATGTAGACGGCGGAACGAGAATCAAGTAAACAGCCAAGAACAACGAGGCCAATTGATTGCTTAAATAAATATCCAATTATTTGATGAGTTTTCGTTCGAAGGAAAATCAAGTTAACGAAGAAAAAACGCTCGTGGGTTGTTTCGTCGAGAAACAAAGTCGAATTCAATGATTAATGTCTAGTAAACTAAATTAACAAGCGTCTCTCTATTGTTCAAGACATTAATTGAACGAATGTCATTTACGCTTTTCATCGTTTAGAGTCTGCATACTTGAGAAGTAAAGAGTCTGAAAAGGAAAACAGCAGACGTGGGTCGATGGAACTTGAGAGACTTAATTCTGTTTTAGGTAATTTTGCAACGACGCAGAAGTTTGTTCGTCTGTTCCCGAGTTGAATTACGATAAAAAATGTTCAACCACGCTGCAGAAAAGTTCCCGATAATAAAATCAATTTGCGAAAACCTTAACGTAAACATTTGCACTGGCTGCTATAGCAGACGCTTAAAGCTCAATCCGATAATTTATTCAAAGTTTGTTCTTCTTTGAATGTGAAATGGAATCTTCATAGTTGCAGATTGATTGCCTGAGTGTTCGTGCAGCAGATAAAATCCCATCTCGGGAGTTTTTCCAGCTTGATAAACTTTAAGTTGCTATCGTTACGTGCGTTTTCAAACATTTAGAGTCAATTCGTTTATGGAAATTCACTTTAATGGTAATTTTGTAAGCAGCTTTCAGGGGAAGATGTAGACTGATATGTTCAGAAAATGTTGTAGATTGCTTTGTTAACGAAATTTCCATATAATCATTTGAGATTTGACGACAATCTCAAGCAGCGATAATTATTTTCTTGGAACACTCAAGAAATTTAAATCATGGAAAAGTTTTTGTTGTTGCTGCCACAATTTCCATGTGTTCGACTGAGTGAACATAAACACAAGCATCAAGTCAAAGAAAAACAATTTTTCAAATTTATTTTATGCTGAAAAGTTCTCGGAAACTCGCTGCTATTTTTGGCATAGCTTCAACTTGAATAAATTTCTCAAGACCTTGAATTCTGCTTCGAGTCGTCTTTAAAGGAAAACAAACCGAAATTGCCATTTCCGCTAATGTACCGTCCCAAGTTCCCCCGAAATGACGGTTGACTGCAGAAATAATCACGGAAACTTCTTCGTCACAAACTTGAACAAACACGCTTGAAAAAACTTGAAACGAATCAAGCAAAGCAGAGTGTTTCAAAGAAATTTTCAATTTTCCATTGTTGGTGCTGGTAAACACACAAAAACATCGAAAATCTCGTCATTGTGCAGAAAGTTAAACAATTCTGCCTTTCTGTGAGTGTTTTATCTCGGTTTTTTGTGCAAACATTTTTGTTCACCTTGACTGTCGTTGAAAGCTCGCTTGTGGGATGTAATAAAGTGAAATTGATTTAAATTTCGCACGCAAATCCCCTGAAACGGGCAGCTGATTCACGTTGTACTTTAATTAATCACAAAAACTGAGATTTTTAACCATGTGCAATAACCAGCGAAGTTTAAAATTGAATCCACTCGAGTACACAGCTTCAAAAGGCCAAATTGCATTTTGCCAAAGCAAAGCGGGCGATTAAACCAGAGATGACAGGTTAATATTCGTCACTCGAGTTAATTAATTTGGAACTCACTTAATTGAAATGACGCAGCGAAATCACTCGTAAAAAATGTTCTCGTGCGAGTTCAGGAGAAAAAACGTCTCGAAAATATTTCATTATGCATGAACCACTTAACGATGTTTGACGACGTTAGGTCTGCAAACATGAATTCTGCGACGGAGAACGAAATTTAATTTAATTTCCATGTACCAAGTGCTGGCTGTTAATAAACGACGACTGACCTACATTTCTCTCGCCTTAGCATCACCACGTTGGGGGAGTGCACAAAAGCCTTCGCTTTGTTTGCAATAAGAGAAGCTTGTGAAGGAGTTTATGCTTGAGAAGCTCTTGGAGGAAGAAAGCTTTGAAGGAAATTGTTATTGTTCTGGAACAATCTACGAAGCATCTGAATTGTAATTTCCAACCAAAACCTAAAATTTTCTGTGAAACAGAACCTTTAAAGAAATTTTGATACATTTAAACTCAAAATTGTTCACAGTGGTTTTACAACTTTTGCGCATGTTTGATTCAAAACGTTCTTAAAGAAAGATTAAAAATAATTCATCCTAAAACTGAAAGCTTCACAGTCACTTGATAACGCTGTGAAATCAATTTAAGCCTCAAAATTTCCCCATTAAACTGTGACACACTTCATGAAGCAAGATTACATTTCAAAAGCTTTTTGCTTGATCAAACATCTATTAATCGTTATATCTTCAGTGGAAACACGCACAACGTAGCTTCGCTTCATCTCAATCCCACAATCGATTTTCAATGTCATTTTTCCTGTTTTTATCATCGTCTTATCGCATAATACTTTAAATCATGAACCAATATTTTCATAAACAGCATAAAAGAAACATTAAACCTTGTGTCGGAAAGGAAAATTCCCGAAGGCGAAATGAAATTGGGTAAACACTGTTTTTGGGCTTCGGATACACATAGGAATTTTCAGATCAATCGATTTGCCGAAATGGTCCTGCGTCGGAATCAGTCGGGGATCAATTTAATACAGCAATTTTCTCGGTTCGCACTCTTCAAAAAAGTCAAACTGGGTCGCAGAAATTTTCCTGACATCTGTATTTGCATAAAGATTGAACGAGCGAACGTGAATGTCTGACAGAGTTTACTTGGTGTAAATGACCCTTCATGGAAGTGTCATTTTCCTTCGTGTCTGGTGAATTATTTAACAATTAAATGGCGTCGTTTTGAGAAAGGATTGAAAGTGGTAAAAAGAATCAACATGGGTTGAATGAGAACTTTTGTGTTGAAAGGGTGGTAGTTGGCAGAAAAAGCTTAAAGTTTGCAGTAGAGGCGTTTGTCAGTGATAGTTTTCAAAAGTTATAAAAAAGTTATAACTTTGCACAAACTTTTTAACGGAGTTCGAAGCCCAAAACTAATAAAAGTTAAATTTCATAGCTGCCTGAACTTGCACAAAGTTGACACAAAGTTGAACATGTGCAACGTTAGCTGAACACCACCTGAAGCTTTTTAATCTGCTCTGAGATTTCTGTGAAGCTTCTTCATCGTCATTAGAAGTGCGATCATTCACCGGAGCTCCAGTGATGCATTCATTCACTTCAGAGTTGTTTTTAATTCTTTTCGAGAATCTTTTCAAGTGGAAAAATGATTGCCTTTTCATCGAGATCGTTGTTTGCGACAGACTTACGAGCTAAAAGGGGAAAAGTTTCAAAGTTTATTTTGCCAAACGCGAAGTCTTTTATTCAATCTCAGCTGGATTTTATAAGGTGAACAAGCACCGGTTGGGTTATAATTGGATTTTCCAACTTTGTATCGATGAATTCCGCCGAAGCAGAATATCAAAAGATTTTTTCACTTTAAATTTCATAAAAAGTCGCTTTGACGTGCAAATGGATTCTTGAAACTCTCGGGCAGTAAAACCATAAAGTCATAGACTGTGATGGCGTCTGTCATTAGCCTTATCACGCAAGACCAATTAGGTATCAACTCCGTGTGGTTTATGATTTAAATTTCAAAGCAGGAACGCCGACAGAAATACGTAAAATGTTAAAAAAGCAATTTCTACCACAGAGAAAAGCAGCATAAATCAATACCAAAAGCTTCCTTGTCACGTTTACCGCCGAAAAGGCAACAAAAACAAATCAGACCAACCCACCTGACTACAGACGGCGAGTGGGAGTGCTAATATCCAGCGTTCGATACATCCATGTGTCAACAGAACGGTAGTTGTTTATGGCTGGCAGACACCCTTATAAAGTTCACGCTAATCCTATCACATGGCACTTGAAACAACAAAGCCACGATAGACGATAAACAAAGAGATATGTATTAAGCAAATGTTTGCGGTGTCCGGTCATCTTCCGAGTTGTCCAATCTTTAATTGATTTTCTTCGGCTTTCAGCTTATTAAAATCACAACTCGTCAATCAAGGGATTGAAGACGACGATTACGCAATCAACCGTCCTTAATCTTCGTGTTTATGTACCGCAACATTCCAATCAAATTTATTTTTATTTCCGAAATGATGTGCGATGCTGTGGGCTTTTTAATTTGAAAATGATTCGAAGCAAAATCAAATCGCCAAGCTTTTTCTCTTTCTGTAAGCGGTTTTTAATAAATTTGTGCAAGCAGTTTTTATTCGATGTTGCATTGCTTCTAATGATTTATTCATGATGAAGATAACTTTGGTCGATTGTATTTCATGTCACTTTGTTGTGAATTCAAATAAAGTTGTGTTTCCAAGCCAAGTGCCTGTTGTTCTCGCTTAGCAAACACAACGTTCGAGTGAGTGTTGAACACCTGACATTACTCATGCATGACCCCCCATTTCCTAATTACCATGTAATGTATGCACCACTCAGCGTTCACCACGATTTATGAACATTTATTGTGTAATCTGCAAATAGAGAGAGCTTCGTCGATCCGGCTTGACATTACAATTATTTTTGACACGACGTTGACACTCATCACAGGCAACTACGCAGACTACAAAATGCTGACGAATGCACATTCAAACGTTATGAAATTTTATCAGACCAGCATTTTCTGCGCTTCTTGGGCTGGAATGTTTTTATGAATTTCCGGAAGTACATTTGTCTTGCTCTCAATTTATCGTATGCTTGTCAAGTTTTCTTCATGAAATTTTTATGACGTTTCTCTGTCGTTCGACTTTGACGCTCAACACATCGCCGTTATCAGCATAAAATATGTTGAAAAGAAAGTGTTCTCTCCATTTATGTCTCGTCATCATAATAACAAAAGTTGACTGCCACTATCGGGATTGTTTGTAAACAAGTTTGCTTGCGTTCATCGAGAGTGATTTCTGCTTTATAAGTTTCTAGAACACAAGCGTCGTCAAGAAGATTTAATTTAATTACACTTGATTGCCACGATTAGACGACTGGAAAAGTTGGTAACAAGTTTGTCTTGTTTACGAAGCGTTTGTAGCTGGTGGTGAGTGGTTACGAGTGATGTCAACAAATAAATAAACTTCACGAACAAGTTGCACAGTTTCTAGCTTTAAAAATTAATAAAAATATCTTCAACATCATTTTCACCCGCCCTCGCCTTCAAGAAGGCTAAGAAACTTAAAACATTCTTGAATTCATTCACAAACGAAACCGTTCAATTCACGTGAGCTTAAAACAGGTTTTCATTCATCAATTTTACAACGCTGCCAGATTACTTTCTTCTTCCATCCCACTGAAGTCAGCCGGCAACGTGCCAGAGACAAAGTTTCCCAGTGCAAACACAAACTTTAGAATCTTCTTTAATTATTTAATTGCCCATTTGAAATTTAATGAAATTTTTCCATTATAAATGATTAAACTTTTACGAGAGATTTAGTAATCGAAAAATGATTTAATAATTTTCCATTTGCTTGGGGTTCTTTGCTTCCCAGGCCATTCGAAGCGCAAAAAGATACACAAAATATTTTGATTCAGGAAATTTATAATGTATTCGTTCGGAAAATGTATGCATGAGTTGGAGGGCGTGCGCAGCTGATGTATTTTTAGGCAACAGTATTCAAAAGCTTAAATTTTTTAGTTCAACAAAAATTTTCAGGTAAAAGTTTGAGTCAACAGATTTTCCAAGCTTTTATCTGAATATCGAGCTTAGTTTTTATCAAATTT
Source organism: Belgica antarctica (assembly GCA_000775305.1). Taxonomy (NCBI): domain Eukaryota; kingdom Metazoa; phylum Arthropoda; class Insecta; order Diptera; family Chironomidae; genus Belgica; species Belgica antarctica. The sequence continues at coordinate 40,362 of JPYR01000065.1, read as the reverse complement.
TCATATGACCAACGTCACGATCAGCCCCCAAATCGAACCGTACGAGTAATGGCAATTTAATATCGAATTCTGTTTGCCGACAAATGCTTTCTATGTGCTTCACAAGATAAACGTATTCGAATCCATGAAACCGGAATCTTCTAGCAAAGTAAATTATAGTTCATGTGAAGCACAAGAAGTTTCCACATTTGCCTTCGATTCCCCTTCGAAAACCATGGCTGGTGTAACATGTTGTGCAACATGGCACGATTTTCAGTTTTTGCGTTCATCTGCGTCGATGCGATAATGAACAACATTTCGGTTTTTGTTGTTGAATTCGAATTGCAAACAATATTACGTGCACTGATGAGTTGCGCCAAAACAGAAACATTTTTCACTCTCGACGCACCGTCGGCAAGAAAATGTAAATTTATTTCATGTGTGTTTCTTCTTTATTTGCTTTCAGACTCGTAGAAACTGACCCAACCAACAAAACAGCCAGACAAAGAAGAAACCCCGGAAGTTCAGAATGCAATGTGGTGTTGAAACGATGAACGACTGCGAGCGATCACCGGGTCGACAGGGCCTGCGGGTGAACTTCACAGAGAAAGGCGAAGTGAAAGAACGCCGCGAAAAGTTCCTGACAGCCAAGTACGGATCGCACCAGATGAGCCTGATCCGGAAGAGACTCGCCGTTGAGATGTGGCTGTACGATGAATTACAGAAGTTATTCGACCCGCCCGTAAGTCGATCATACTGAACACTCGAATAGCCTCAAACGAAAACATTTAATTGGATCTGAATCGATTTATTCGGCTGTATGAGTGTGCAAAATGAATTCGGAAATTTGAAGTCATCGAGGGTGAAGGGAAATCGATAAAAACCACTCGTTCAACTCCCCGCAAAAGCACATTGATCATGACACACAATAAATCATGAATTCATAGCAATCGAATGCGGAAAACACTTTTCGTTCTTAAGGGGAAAGTTTTTGGGAAATGTCACATGTTGAAGAAGCTGCCAAGTTTGGAGGAAAGTTGACTGACTACTTTGAAAGATGAAATTCGAACGAACTTGGATGCACTGAAGTAAAATTTCCAGGATTTTCTTTGTAAATAAATTGTGTGCGCAACCGTGTAAACATGCTTACAAGATCTCAACCGTTATATTGGCACCAAGCTCCCCCACATTTCTACTTTGTATATTTCTCGAGTGTTTTCATAACCCTTTCCGTGTCGTTTCAGAATGAAGCCGTTGACGTTGACATCGACGAAATCTTAGACATGGATACAGACGACATTAGGCGGTCATTTCTACTTGTGAGTTGTCTAACCTTCGCCTTCTCTGAATTTAAATATAATTTTTCTATCGATTCATTCATGACAGAGTCTTCTTTCAACTTCGACTTGCAAGCGATCTGAAAAAGACATTTCGGTGAGTTACGGTCGTGTAATTGTATGCTTGAACGTTTCTCTAACTTTATTCACCTTTACAGAAATTCATCTCGGATCTCTTAGATCGCGCAAAGACGCTTTGAGCTGATGTCGAAATCGATGTTTAAGAAGGCGCCATCAGTCTTTTTCTCTCATCTCACCAGAATTCTGTTTCCAGCACTCAACCTTTTATGTATCGAGAAAAAACCCAAAAAAAACAAAGATGAAGAAGGATGACGATCTTTGAAAAAAAAACTTTCCACGTCGATGGAAATCGAAAAAAAACGTATATGTAGAACTTTAATTTGAACTTTTTTCGATTAAGTTAAGTCAAGAACAAATTTTTTTATTAAATTTAATGAATTTGCATATTTCATTCGATTCAAAAGTAAATGATGAAATGAACACAGAAAGAGACGTTCGAGTGAAGCTAGCAGAGCAAATAAATCAACCACAAAAAAAGAAAGGAATCCCAAAATTAATGTCTCAACGCCAACGCTAGGAAAATTGTTTTCAAGATCGAGATGAAATCGCGCTTTCTCTCACCACGCATAACACTCACTTCCGTTGCGAGATTTATGGCCAAATTTCACTGCCAAGTTCAAGAGCAATGTTCTTAAGATAAATCGGAAAACTGCGAAAATTTTGGCGCAATCATTGAACAATCTAGGATTGCATGAAATGTGGACGGGTCAAGATGATTTGTAACGAATTAATTGGCAGATGTAGGATTGAACCGGTTCATGTTAAGGTCAGTTTAAACGAATGGCTAACTGATCAAGGTAGAGTTTGTATCGGTTTGTACTTGGAAAACCGTTTGGATTTTCAATCAGTTAAATCAATGGTTCAAACTTTGAAAACAACCCCAAAATATCAATTAAGCACGAAGAATTCACTCGAAACGGGCTTGAGAAAACGATCAAATGAGCGTAGGGAAATCATGATGAAATTACAAATTTGTTTTCCCCAGCCGAGGTTTTTCCCCCGTTTCCACATGTTCTCTCTCCTCTCGGCACTCTGATTTTCCAAGAAGTTTTCTTACGTTCGCTTCCAAGATGACGATTGTGACTCATTTAAAAAACTTTATGTTGTGACTTACATGTCTTGCTCAAAGAAGATGCGAAATTCTCTGTAGTTTCGTGTGACTAGCCAGCGACTGAGAAGTAAACCTGGCCTGAGAATCACCGTCGGCTCTAATTAAGAAGATAAAAACTTTTGCTATCAAAGAAAATTTCGTAGAATAATTAAATTAATGGATTCTGTCGCGATTCGTTCCCGAAAAGCGTGGAAATTTTCTCTTACGGTTGATGGATTGAATGCTGATGATGGGAAACGTAATGAATTGCAAAGGGCAAGATGGAAATTAGGAGATAAAGGTGAACCCAAATGGAAAGTCAAATTTTACGTCGGATGATAATGAAAATTAGGAGAAAAACTTTTGTCGAGAGCAGGAAAAGCTCTTGAAATCTTTTAATACGTACAGCAGAAGGCAAACAATTTATAGACGGTTCCTTGAACCCACTCCGTGTGTCTAGCGTAGTAATGATGACAAAAACCTCACGAATCACCCCCCGTCATGATGATCACTTAATAGTAAAATTTTATCAATATTAGCGAGTACTTAGCGGAAAAATTCGAAGAACTGTCATTCCCCGAACCACCACGCTGCGATAACGAAGCGAGAACTCTCGATGTTATCACCAACACAAAAACCACCCCAGACAGCATCTCTCGTAGTGCGAAAACCCAATTTGCCGTTCGATGCCATTAGTGTCATTAACCGATAAGTACGTTGCTTAATTGAAACGCATTCTGGCGAACGCAGCTTTGTCACTTTTCTTTTACCTTCCAACAAAAAAAGCCTCAAAAACACATGAAATCATTCCTGGTAATCATCGCCAGCTAACACCGCACCAACGACTCCATTATCGTCAGCACCCACCAGCTTCTCATGAATTTTTCACGTCCATAAAAACTTTATTTTGAGTTCTGCTCGTTAAATTTTCATCTTCGCTTCATACAACGTGAGTTGCTCAACCACTTGGGGGATTGTTAGAGGGTTGCGTCGGTTGAACATGACAATGAAGGTTGCTTTTTCACGTTGGTCTTCTCAGAAATGAGGCAGAAGACGTTGAATAGAACATAACAACCAACTGACATCAACCACGAACACTGCCTCCATCGAAAGCCACGAAGAAATTCTTCGAAAGCTTCGTCTAAATAATTCCAGACGCTCATTGGTGAGAAATAATATTCATATTCATTGCGAAAGCTCGTCATAAATCATCATCCCTGTAGGAGCAGACGCTCTGTAAGCTTCCCGTTGCACAACAATAAATTCACGCCGCAAGTATCTTTGCACTCCTAAACTTTTCATATCATCAAGAGCTCGTCTTGTCAGTGGCTTTAACTTTTTGCTATCACCCAACGATTCTCCTATCAAATGGGATTTTCGATGTTTTAAAGCTGTACTCAATTTACCTTTTCAATGAACCCTAGGGGATGGTGTTGGCGTTGGGACTTGAAGGTTTTCAAGCTATCGGCATTGGAATTGCTGCAGTTTCAAGGAAGCTTTGGTGCTTCAGGTGCTGCAAGTGACCTTAAAGTTGCACAATGTACGAGAAAATCTTCAAGATTCCGACTTCAATGTCGTCTCCGACCTTTTGACATGCATTTTTATGATCACTGTAACGCTGCTCCTTCTCAACTCACACCAGAATATTTGTAACTTCTGTAATAAAGCATGGAATCTCTCATTGGATGCTTTGCCACCCCAAAAACCTTGATTAATTGCAGACAAGATAACGACGCAAATTGATGTCGGAACAAAATGAATTAATTGTAATGTTTATGTTTAAGTAATTAAATTCAAATAAAGGATTTTATGTAAATATTTCGGAGGAAACAGTTCTGATGAGATGGTTTCCGGTTGTCCGCTGGTGATAAGCGAGGATGATTGACCTGTGATGAAACAATTTAAGAAACTTTTTAGCTTGCTTTGCACTCCAATGAATTTTATTCTGTTTCAGAGGATGTGGAGATCTACATTTTAGTTTTCTTCGGTTTTTGTCTTGTGCTTGGTGAGCTGGGCTATCAGGAATAAGACTGGATCAGCTGGTCGTTCTTTTGCAAGGGCTATAAAAGAGGAAAGCGTTTTGTAAGGTCAAGATTTAGTGATGAATTTACCTTTGAGAGCTGGGAGGAGAATCGGATTAACTGTCTGGTCCAAGTACTGCCGAGTTGGCAGGGAGTTGAGTTTCTTTTGCTGATCCATTGTGGCTGTCTTGGAAAGTCTCAGATTCGAAGAAAAAGCAATGAAAATTCTAGAAAAATGTAAACAAAGGCGCTTGGGTAAGGCTGCAGCTTGAAATACACTTTTGATGAAGCCAACTCGATGCTTTCCCGGTGACCCACCTTGAACACTGTCGATTTAACTGGGTTTCACTATGAAATTCACAACGGTGACTCTGTTTCACACGAAAATAAACTTCGAGAAAAGTTTTTGTTGTCAGTTCGGTTTCAGCGAGTCATCCGAACAAGCTCAGAGACGACTTCACTGTAGATTCTTCACCATATGACTGAAAAGGCTGGCAGTGATTTAATTAGTCCTGATATGGTTGTCAGTCTTACGGAACTTTTCACAAAACAAAAATTCCTCCAGTCGTTCCTATAATCACGCGTTTCCTGTTAAATCCAAACCACCCCATCAAAACGCTCGATAATTGTCTTCCAGTATGAATTTTATTCCCCATTACTCAAGGCTCTCTTAGCGCTTAGTCATAATTTAATTAAATTAATGATGAACGTTATTGGAGATCGCCTCCGCTCCGTTCGACAGGAGATCCTCGCAAGCAGTCGTCAAGGCGTTCTTATACTCGGTTATCTCCAAAGCTTCCCATTCGTTCTTGAAGGCGGCTTTGGGGTCTTGCGGCATCTGGCCGGCGGCGTTGAGGCTCATTTGGTCTTGCATGGATTGCGTTTGATCGGCGGCTAAAAGAGAAACGACGTCAGATATGCCGAGAATCGAATGTCTCATGACTTACCGTTGTTCTCTCCTAGCACCAAAGTGTAAATATTTCTTAAGCCGAAGACGTTGAGGAAATACCAAGAGGCTGACGACACCCACGAAGCGTCTAATGACTGAAGCTCGACTCCTCGCTGCAACATCGGCTTGAACCTAAGTGTCAATGGGAAGGGCACCTTGGTGGTGACGAACCCTGAGAACATCCAGTTGATCCACCCTCCGATGACGACCATTGGCAAGACATTGATGAAGTTTCCTTTGACAAGATCCGTCAGCATGGCGGACGAGTTGGGTGTCGCTGGCGGGCGCTTCTGAGTCTTGAAGTAGCCAGTCTCCTCGTTGTTGAAGAAGTGTCGTCTCATGGCGAAGCTGCTGGGTGTCAAGTATTTTCCATTTTCGCGAAGTAAGCGGGCGCGGATCATGGCTTGGCTGAAAGCGAAGTGTTCGTTAGTGAGGTGACGCATTAATCAACCCATTTTCATCTTACCTGTCCTGGAGCTGTGTCATTTCAACTTTTTTCGTCGACGAAATCAAATTTGACACATAATGACGGATGATTCCGACCAGAAACGTGATAACTACGATCGGCAAGAACACCCAGCCTCGGATGTTGGGGTCGATCAACAATTCAGCCATGCTTTGAGCTTATTCTCTTTGGTGGAATAATTTAAAATGAAAGTACACTAAATTGAAATAGAAAAAGTTCACTGATTGAGAAATGAGCGGAACACAGGGATGGGCAAAGTTTGAACGTCGTGGGAATTGACGTGGTTGTGTTTTCCAGATTTCTGGTCTTGTAGAGAGTTGTCATGTCTGAAATTGGTTGGAACCTTATAGTGTAGAAGGAATTAAGGCAAGATTTATTGATAACCTCCACCAAAGGTTCTAAGTCACTCAAAAGTTCCGGTTCAAGTTCAACGTCGGATTGCCTTCTATCAACCCGCACTGCCGACTTCAGTTTTTCACGGAAAACTTTTCCAATCAACACAAAAATGAATTTGCAATTTACAAAGATGAGCTTAAAAACACTCTAAGCAATTTAAAATGTGTCGAGCATGACCATCGAAACAGTTCAAAGCAGTTCGCATTAAGTTTAACGGTAGTTCGTCACGTGCTTCGCGTGAAAAGTCTCAAGGAATCGTTGCAATAAGAAAAATTCTTCCAAAATGATGAAAATCATAAGTTTTTGTGTGATTTTAATGATCACAAATCATGTCAATGCTTTACCAGAAATACATTTCAAGACCGAAACGATAAAAATGTACGAACTTTACACGATGATGGTATCGCCAGATCTCTTCAATTGGACCAGTTCCGTGTTGGAACAGTTTAGGTAATAAGTCAAACACCAATTATCGATTTTCCGAGCCATGCATGAACATTTTCGATTGTTTTCTCAGATATCGCCCGGCGCTGCGCGGAAAACCCAACCTGCCATCCTGGCTGAACTTCCAGTTCTCGAAGGAACGCAATCTCGGCTACATTTACGGATCGCCGACCAGCGATTATGCAAATAAGAAGTTCGAAATCGAAGTCGTTGGCTTGAACAAGCAGACTTACGAGACTCGACGCATTCTTATCCCGTTCGAGATCGTGAAGAAGGCCCCGCCAGTGACGAAAATAGAAATGAAAATCACGAACTTGAATTGGGTTCACTTAACCGACTTGGGGCGCGTGGAAAACCTGAAAGGTATCTTTACGAATGATTTATGGCCAGAAACAGCGAAGGATTTGAAAATAATTTTCATGGAATCTGCAATCAGACTCGGTTCGCGCGTTCCACTCAAGCCACAAAACCGCGAAGGCGTGATTGTCCATCTCGGAAGCACCCAGCCACTCTCTAACCGATTAATAGAATTGAACGAAGAAATCAAACCCTTGTCAAAGCTGTCGACGTGCACGTTCAAGAAAACCAAAGTTCAGACCGTCTTTCAGAATGCCGGATTCCAAGTCGATTGGTGCGCGTTCAAAATAATCACGGAAGAACAATCGCCGTCTGAACAATCTCGAGAAGAAGCAAGCATGCTGTCTCAGAAGATTTGGAACGCACCATCAAGAGACGAACTTCCAGACAGAAACTACAGCGAGGAAATTGCGGTGGCGATCGCGATACCTTCGGTCTGGTTCGCTTTTATCGTCGCACTTCTGACAGTCGTCTTCTGCTTCCAGCATGAAAAATTGTGAGTTGTTCAAGGTTTTTGAAGATTGGGGACGTTCATGAAGTGTGTCACAACAAATTTCATTAGTACATGATGAAGTTCAGCAAGAGTTTCTGCTAGTTTCTGGAAAGAAATCAGAAACTTTGTGACATTCATGATACAAAACTTAAGAACGCCCCCGAAAACTTACTGTTAATTAGATGTTGTACCAATGTAGACATGAATTTTGCAGCCGCGATGATGATTCGGTCAAATTTTTTGATTCGTTGTTTGACAGTTGTAATCCACATGCCAAGAAAAGGTAGAAATTAGAGTGATTAAAACTAACTGCACCCTTAATCAAGTAATCAAGCTTGACATTTGTTGTTTTACCTAACAAAAGCTTTAATCAATTTTTGATTTAACTGATCTTGAATTTCTACCTTCCAGTGATGAACCAAAGTCAACTCAGCCAGTTCAAATGGTGCAATACTCAGGAAACAATAAAAATCCACCAACTACAACGCTCAAAAGTCTTCATGATCCTTATGACGACAATCTGTCGCTAGGTTCTCAAAGGTAAGTTGAAGTCATGACTTGTTTCTGTGAAATTTATTTAAATTGCAACAAGTTAGCCACATGTTTCAATGTTGCCTTGATATATTTCTAAAACTCAAATGTCCATTAACAGCCCAACTGGAAGCATTTTCCGTGACGGTTCACCGCAGCTGGGCGCACAATTCATGCGGCCCAAGCCGCCAGCTTACAAAGGCAAAGCCGGAGAGTCTTCGGGCACGACGGTCCGCTTCGAACGAGACATTTGACAAACAGTCCAACCGCGCATTCTTTATTGCTAATTTTTCTCTCGCGCAATTACGACAAATCGACAATTAAAAATCTGAAACATATCTGTCGCCAACGAAACGAAGTCATTTGGTTTAAGGTTTGAATTGACGAAAATACAATGTCCGTGAAAAAGTTCACTTTCGAGTCTTAGAAAGAACCGTGTTGTAGAATAGCTTTATTGTCAATTAATCTTAACCGATACTCAACTAAATGTACGTCAGCATAGATGGTGTGAACAAATCTAATTGAACTTAACAAGGATTGATTAAATAAAAGTCTAATCCATATCAACTAAGGCGTGTGAGTTATTTATTGGTAGTGAAGAGACAGCTGCAAACCAGATTTAAACATGGAAAGTGTCGTCATGTCATGTCAGTTTCAGCTGACAACTTGCATAAAAGTTATTGATTCTGGTTTCAATTACAATCTAACTGGCGTGGCAGCTTGTGTAAATGACAAAGTACAAGGTATGCCAGCTTGAACAGTTAACAATGAGATAAATGCCAACTGCTGCTGTTGAAAACTTTCAGAAATCATGGAAACTTTCAATAAGTTTATACTGGCTGGCTTAATCGATCCCGCTATCACCTGCCTTCAGGCCCTGTCAGAAAGGAGGCTAAGAGGGCCAAAGCTTTAGGTTTCGTAAAAAATAATTTCACCTAAACTGTTGAAACTTTTTTCGAATTGAAATTGTGAAACTTCGAAAAGCGTTTCTCACAAGACAATAAAAATAATCAGAATAAAAGTTTCATATTTCGAGACTTCTTGGTTTTGGTCTCAAAGGGCCCCGTATAAATTTTTGACCCTGGACCCCACCTATGAAAGGCCCTGCCGGCCTTACAACTTTGCTTCCACCGAATCTCAGCACATCTATCATGAGTTCCAGTGAAGAATATCACCAGTTCATCAATCAATCTCGTGCCGAAGCTTGCTTGAAGGCTTTCAAGGAAGATTATTACAGGAATCGTCTGATGGACTTTTTTTCGGAAATAATCGATGAATTTGAGATAAAGAATCAAAGCAATACATTTCTTCTCAGTGCTAAAAAACGGTTTAAGTTGAACTTTGAGAAATATTTTTTTGAAACAATGTTAATACGAAAGCGCGAAAGCTTCTTGATCCAGTGTATGAATAGAGTCAACACTGGATTACTTGACCAGTATTGTATTAGTTGACCGGGCGGCACTTTTCTTAAGAATCAAACACCTTAGAGACTTGGTTTTTTACTGAAAGAATATTAAAGGTTTTATTTCAGTAAAAAAACTCAATTCTCTAAGTTGTGTGGTTCTTAATAAAAGTTCCCGGTCAACTAATTTTTTTTGCAATCCAATCCCAATCCACAATCCAGCCGGTTTATTTTTTCACAATCCAATCCGAATCCAATCCAGAGCCCTGTGAGCAGTGCAATGTGTGTGTGCAGATTTTTTAGTTCTTATCTTTGCATCGCGATAAAACTGTTCTCCAAGCGATTAAGAATCTCAGTTTAACAAAGCTGTTTCACTCAAGATGTCGGTGATCGTTACTAAGAAAGATGTCAAAGAGTTGTTCCAAAAGGATTCAAGCCTCTGTGGGTCTTACAAGAGTCACGAAGTTCTTCCAATGAGTGACAAGCCCATCGGATTCCTTGCTGATCATTTCATCTTGCGCGTGAAGACGACGAAGCAGTCTCGTGACTATTTTCTCAAGGCGGTGCCTAGAAATGTGCAGAAACGCGTCGATTACTTGGACGAATGTGGCTTTTTTGTCAAAGAAGTTAAAGTTTACGAGAAGCTGATTCCGTTGATTCAAGAGAACTCGTCGCTGCTGTGGTCACCGAAGTGTTACACACTCAAGGACCAGCACTTCATTATCATGGAGAATCTGAGCGATTACAGAAATTTCTCTTCTGTCGACCTTGTTTTCGACTTGGATCATATGAAAGTTGCGGCATCAACTTTGGCAGTGTACCATGCGGCTTCGTTGATCTATGAATCAAAATCGGGAAGAAACATCGGTCACGACTTCAGGAAAACACTTGAAGAGAACGCGTATCCTTCAAAAGAAGGACACATCAGGCAAAAAGGATTCAATAACGCACTCGAAGTTCTTTCAGAGTTGATCAAGTTGATTCCAAAATACCAAAACGCTGAGAACCTGAACGAAATTCTTGAAAAGTTTGCGGAAGTTTTGCGGAAAATCTTCTTGTTTGTTCAGCCGTCGGAAAAGTTCAGAAACGTTTTCTCGCACGGCGACTTGTGGGTGAACAATTTCATGTTCAGCTACGAAGGCAAGAAACCAGTGACATGCAAGTTCATCGACTTCCAACTGGCCCGGTACGCAGCACCAGCTATTGACTTGGTGCAACTCGTTTACATCAACTCCACCAAGCCATTCCGGGAAGAAAACTTGAACGAGATTCTCGACATCTACTGCTTGGCAATGGAGTGCGAGTTGAACCGCGCCCAGATTGACTTGTCGATTCTTCCAAGAACTGAGATCATTGAAAGTTTCAACGAATATCGAGTTGTTGGTTTGCTGGAGGCCGCAATATTCGGACACTTGACGTTGCTGCCATCGACCCTAAGCACTTCCATCATAAGTTCCAGTGACGAATACGACAAGTTCATCAACCAGTCACGCATCGAGACATGCCTCAAAGCTTTTAAGGAAGATTATTACAGGAATCGTCTGACGGAAATTCTTTGCGAAATTATTGATGAATTTGTTCTTGAAGACTTCTGAATTTTTTTTAAATTTCTTTTGGATTCAAATAAATTTTTTAAACTTGTTAAACTCTGAAGTTCGTTTGCACTTTAATTTTCAGCGCAACGGTCTTTTATCAACACGCTGTCAGCCTGTCTCATGCCAACAGCTGATCACAACACATTTTCACATCACGAAACGAATCATAAATTTACTCAAACGTCTTTCTTATCGCAATAAAACTTCCAGTCAAGATAAAACTAAACATCTTCTAATTATCAGCTTAACAATGTTAGTTAAAGTTTGTGAAAAAGATGTTCTCGAGTTTATCAAGAACTCTGAAATTTCTGGTACTTACAAGTCATGAAGTGACAAGCCAATCGGATACATGGCGGACCATTTCACCTTGACTTGTTTTTCGACGTGGATCAGATGAAAGTTGCGGCAGCGACTCTTGCAGTGTTCCACGCATCGTCGGTGATGTACGAATAAAAGTCGGGAAGAAAAATTGGAAAAGATTTCGAAGACATTCTCGAAGAGAACCGAAAGAAGGCCACATTCGCATAAAAAGCTTCGACAATTTTCGTTGCAGCAATTTTTGCTTTGGTCAAAGTCATCCCAAAATACAGATCAAGACCGGACGAACGAAATTATTAACAAGTTTGTGGAAATTCTAAGAAAAATCTTTTCTCTGGTTCAGCCGTCGAAAAAATACAGAAACGTTTCATGTTCAGCTATCAAGGCAAGATTCCGGTGGCTTGTAAGTTCATCGACTTGCAGCTTTCCCGGAAATTTCCCGCCGGCGATGGATCTTGTCGATTTAATCTATATCAGCTCAACGAAATCGTTCCGTGCTGACCACTTAAGCGACGTTCTGGAAGTTTATTGCCAAGCATTTGAAAGCGAGATGAAAGCGCAGGTTGACTTGTCGGTTCTGCCCAGAAGTAAAATTCTAGAATGCCTTGGAAACTTTAAAGTCGCTGGTTTGATCGAAGCCGTTTGATCATGTCATTTTACTGCCATCAACGCTGAGCACGTCAATGCTTTGCTCCAGTGAAGAATACGACCAATTCATCAGTCAATCCAGAGTAGACACGTGTCTAGAGGCGTTTGAGGAAGATTATTACAACGCCAGGATGTCTGAAATTATTTGTGAAATCATCGACGGCTTTGTGCTTAAAAGCGAATTTTCAATACAAAATTTGTAAATCTTTAATAATCACAAATAAAAGTTTCCATCGCTTGATAAGAAATCATTCTGACGAGCACGCGATTAAACGTTTAGTGTTTGCCATTCATACGCTTATCAGCGACGGATCTTTCAGATGATTTCGGGATTCCTTTCGCACAGCAACTGATTAAACCTCAACAATGTTTGTGTTCTTTGTTATCGCTTTTCCGCTTCCACTCACGACTTCGCCGACGATCCAGCACTCGCTGCCTGATCTGGCTTTGAATTCTTCGCAGAAGTTTTGAGCGTGCTCGTTGGGCAAACTGATAAGGAGGCCGCCTGATGTTTCAACCATTCGACCGCTGTACAGCTTCTGATGGCGGTTGAGCACTTCTGCGATTTTTTTGACGTGTCTGATGACCGGAAGAGTCTTGATAACGAAGTCGAGCTCGAGTTCTTGATGTTGCAGAAGATTCTCAGCGTGGCCAACTAGGCCAAATCCAGTGATGTCGGTTGCTGCATGTGCGTTAAACTTGTGCATTAGCTCAGCTGCGATGTTGTTTAATGATGTCATCGATATGACGGCTTTGTTGTAAGCCTCCATGATGTCACACTTGGTCAGATGCTCGCTGATCTTCTTCCAATTGTCAGAGTCTTCTTCCATCCAGATCGGAGCGTTGGTCGCCAGTTGGACACCCAAAGGCTTGGTAAGGATCAGGCAGTCACCAGGCTGAGCCTTTGTTGGCATGATGATCTCTTCTCTTGTGCAAACTGAGCTGGCGATGCCACCGATGATGCACCACGGGTTGAGGCCGATGCTTTCGATGGACAACTTGCACTTGGCAATCTTAGCGGACTCTTTGAATCCTTTGAGAATGCCGGAGACGACAATTTGCTGTTCTTCTTCATCGAGGTCGGTTGGGAGGCTCAACGTAATCTTCAGCTCGTCAATGCTCACAACTCCGCAAGAATAAATATCACTAACTACATTGGCGAAGGCAATTTTGCCCATTAAGTACGCGTCATCACAGAGCGGGTAGAAGAAATCGACAGATTGTACGAGGAACAAGTTGTTGCGCTTCAAGGGGATGATGGCAGAATCAAATCCAATTCCTGCAAAATTTAATGAAGGTCAAGAGAGAGTTGAAATTGTTTTGAAGTTGAAGTCTTACCTAGTGAAACGGTCGGGTCTGCTGGTTTCTTCGATGTGTCATAAACTGTCGACAGCAGTTTCGAGAGCACATCTTGGGGTACTTTACACCCTCACCCCCGTAAAGTCGAGAACTTGGTTAGTTTAACTGTTTTATCCATTTTTGTGCGCGATCTTCAGTGAACTTCTTGTAAACAATGATTGAACTTCTTGCAACACAGTTAGAACTGAGTTTTTCAGGCCCTGCTTTAGTACAGACAGCACTGACTTCAGATAGCAAAGGAGCTTGGTTGACACTCTCATGTATTATCATTCACTCACACTTGAACTTGTCAAGATTTTGGAGATTTACAAATACTAGACTAGACCCGTGAGATCTTGCAATATTCCAATAAGAGATTTCCAAACCAGCCTTCGAGCTAAAAAAAGACCGTTCGGGCAAGCGTCGAACAGAAAAAATCTAGATCGAACGAAAATCCGAGGAAAAATTCATTGAAGAAGTAAAAAGTGCTTGTGAATAGTGTGGAGCCATAAAAATCGCGAGCTTGTGGAACGAGTAAGTGAAGCATTATGAAGTACTTCAGGTGCGAGGGCGAAGCGGCGAGTTTGAGTTTGTGAAGCTTCGGCCATGCCAGTTCAGATGGTTTTTCATGAAATTACACTTTTGATCGAATTTCAACTAAAAAGTCAATTTTCGCGGGCTAGTCAGAATGTATTCGTTTAAGCTTCTTCGTCGAAAGGCTCTCTTTAATTAAGTTGAATTTAAAACTTCGAAAGTCGATTTTGTGTCGGACACGACCGACAGAAATGATTCCGCAGTTGCAGTCGTAGTTTCGAGTTAGCATTACAAGAAATCGAAAAAAGTTGAAAGTGTGCAGCGTTATTGGGCAATAAAAAGTTGTGGAGAAGCAATTAAAAGCGGAAAGCGGCTGAAACTCGAGTCAGCCGTTGAGGCAACACGTGAGTGGGCGGAAAAGACAAAAAGTGGTCAATATCAAGCAGCTAAATCGAGTTAGAGACGCATCGCGAGTTGGGAAAAAATGAAAATTGTCTGCCATCATTAATTGCAGTGGCATTAAATCGGCGGAAAATCGGCGAAAAATATTTCCGCGGTTTGTTTACAAACATTGGCCGAGCACAGCAGTGGCTGAAGATAGGAGACTGCTTGGAAAGGGATTTGTTGTCGAAACGCGTCGAATCTGCGTTTAGTTCCGAAAACTGCCGTCTTGTCGCTGGAGTTGGAGACAAATTTAAAGACGATTGCGCCCGGTTATCTCAAGTTATTAGTCGCCAGTCTGCGGAAATTTCTAAGCATTTCCACCAAAGGCAGCGATTTGAAGTGATTTTAGTGGGCGAATCGCGGTTTTTGAAAAGTTATTCGCGTTTTCAATATTTTTCTCGCATTTCCGATGCCAAAGCGTTAATGAAAACTTCTTCAAATTAAATTATTCGCATCCAAAACAATACGAAACTCATCTAGAAGCGATTTTCATCGATTTTTTAACGTAAACAAACGATAATATCCACATCCCGTGCGAACTTTTGAGAACATTTAATTTATGCCCGCATAATTACTCAGTTTTAGATGCAGAACCTTTAGATGCATCAACTGCACTAATATTCCAATCGAGTGACCATCAAACCAACTTATACCATGTCAGGCCGCGGTGCGAAACGAAGAGGAAGACCGCCAAAGGTCCAGGCCTCGGCCGAAAAGAAATATAATCTGTTGAAAAAGCCGAAATACCTCCAAAATGACTCCCGGTTCAGCACACCGTCAGCCTCCAGGGCATCCTCACCGCAAGACAGTGAAGAAAGTTCACGCAAAAGCTTCTCTAAGGAAGGAGCAAAGCGTCGAGGCCGACCTCCAACGAAAAATAAGCGAGGAGCGAACACATCATACGCAAGTCGAAGAAGTAAGTTCGCCATTGTGCCTAAAATTGTTCAATTTCTAACATTTACCGACCTCCAGGTTACAACTCGCCGACATACAATAAGACCGACTACCACTACGGGTCTGATTTCGGTGACTCGACGGACAAGAGCGATGATGAATTGGCAATGTCTCGTAGTGACTCACCGGAAAGCTTCGCAAATGAATCCGACAGCGACTTCTCGCTCAGCAGCTACAGCAACACCGAAGTTGCTTCCGGACAGACACGCGAAGTGACGCCAGAGCCGATTTGGATCAAAGACATTGAGATTCCACCTTTGGAGCTTCCCAAAAGCAGTGACGACCTTATGATTCCCAAGCAATACGTCCTCAGATCTCTCGGAATCTACGAAGTGCTACGACGCTACCGAAATCTGGTGCGTCTGTCGCCCTTCCGAGTTGAAGACTTCTGTGCCGCAATATCAGTGTCGGAAGAACAGAGTGCGCTGCTGACGGAAGTGCATATCGCTATGATCAAAGCCATCCTTCGTGAAGAAGACTCGCAGCAGACACATTTCGGACCACTCGACCAGAAGGACAGCATCAACATATCGCTTTATCTCATCGACACCGTCACTTGGCCAGACGTTCTGAGAATCTACGTCGAGAGTGACCCGTCATTCTCACGAGAAGTCTTGGACATCCTGTCGACTAAGGATTATCCTTACGTCGAGATTGAAGACAGACTGGTTGTCATGCAATTCCTTACCGATCAATTCCTAACGACGACTTTCGTGCGCGACGCGATGATACAAGAAGGGCCGATCCACTATGACGATCACTGTCGTGTGTGCCATCGTCTGGGCAACTTGCTGTGTTGTGAAACTTGCCCCGCTGTTTATCATCTGGAGTGCGTCGATCCACCGCTTGAAGATGTTCCGACTGAAGACTGGCAGTGTAACATCTGCAAATCACACAGCGTCAGCGGGGTCAACGATTGCATCGCAATCCAAGAGAAGCAAGGATCACTGTGCCGTCACGAACACTTTGGCTTTGACCGACACGCTCGCAAGTACTGGTTCGTGTGCCGAAGACTGCTGGTGGAAACCGAAGACGGGACTGAAAGCTGGTACTACAGCACAGAGACGCAGTTCAACGAAGTTTACAAGAAGCTCGACCCGGAGTACTTCGAGAAGCAAGTCTGCGCCTGCATTGAAGATATCAAAGAAGTCATCGTCAAGCAGATGACGCTGACAGAGTCTTTGACAAACGAGCTCAAGGGCACCAAAAAGTCGTACCTCGAAGCTGAAAACGAGAAATTATTGAAGTATATCGATAACGACACCGAAATGGAGCCGATTTTAGACGTGGAACCAAAGCTCGAGGCCACTGAAGCCGAGAAGAACGAGCAAGCACACTTGACGCGCTCAAAACTTAACCAAATCTCAAACGGGACGCTATTCTTCAAGCTGGGCATGGACAACACTCACAAAGAGTACTTCAACCACTTCACGACGAATCCGTTAGCGCTCAACAAGCCGCAGAAGAACGAAGAGCGCGACAAGAAGCGACACTTGTCGCACAAGTTCTCACTCACGCAAGTGTCCGAGTTCAAATGGGGCGGATTACTCAACGGATCATACAACACGCTGCCCGCAGTGTTCAGACAGACGCTCCTGACGTTCGAATCGTCGGTCACTACGACGTTCATGCACTGCAATTGGACAAAGATTCGAAAGCAATGGATCAATGCAGTCGCCGCAGCCACAACGCCTCAAGACTTCATGAAAATCCTCGTAACTCTAGAAAGCTGCATGAAGAGCGTAATTTACGCAACCGTCTGGCATGAGCAGCTCGGCCACATCCACCTTTATCGCATCACCTCAAACGAACGTGAAGAGCGAAAGAAGATCGAGAAGCGTGAAAAGCGAGAAGAGAACGAGGAAGAAAGAAATCGCCTGTCGTACAACTACGTGAAATACTCGCTGGGCTTGCGACACCAAGTGTGGAAGCAGAAAGGCGAAGAATACCGAATTCACGGTCAGTGGGGATGGCTGTGGACGGCGAAAAGCCGAAGAAGCCACTTCAGACACGAGGATCCATCAAAGAAGCGCGTGTACAGCGTGAACGTCGTCATCAAGCACGAAGACAAGCTGAAAGTTGTCTTGCTGAAGCGACAGGCGTTCGAGAACCTGGAAATCGCGCTGAAATACGCAAAAGATCCAGAATCAGAAAAACTCGAAGGTGTAGAAGCATTCAAAGACATCGAAATCGAGACTGATCTCGAGAAGTCTTTTGATGTAATCGACATCAGCGAGGCTCTGAAAGCCAACAACCGCATCGTCTACCCAAAACTGGGTAAAAGATCCGCCTTGGACGAGCTGCTGAAACGCCGCGAGAAGCTTCGCGACTCTGAGATTAAGAAAGACCCGGAAATGGAAGACCCCGAGAAGGCCATTCCAGTTTCTGAGCCGATTCTCAAGAAGCGAAAGAGCGGAGCGACAGTTTGCATCCAAAAACTCCTTCAAGACATCACCGACAAGCCGAGAGCGAACCAGAAACCGAAGAACTTGGAAATCACCGAAAAGTGCATAGAAATCCAGACGCGCATCGCTGCGTTGCGTAACATCAACGCAACACTCGCCAATTCAACTTGTTTCTCAAGCCACTGCAGAAACTCGGACCAGACTTCGTCTTTCCTGGCCACCGAATCAAAATGCTTCTCGGCGTTCTGTTCGAAAAAACGCAAGCTCGAGCAGGAAATTTGCGATCTCATCCAGCAACTGAAAGACAAGTCAGCTGGCATCGGCAAGAAAGGCTCAATACTCCATCAGAAGCTAGCCGAGGGCAAGAACAACGACTTGATCGACATTCTGAACAAATACCGCCTCGGAGACTACATGTTCGACGAGCACTTCGTCTACGACCTGAAGTTGTGCTGCCAAGACATCGAGTCTTCACTCAGCGAAGCCGTTGACTTTGACCCATCGATGATCTCGACTTACACAACCAAAGACGAGATGAAGATGGAAGTTCACGAGAACGGCAAGGAGGAATCTCAGGATGTCAAAGACAAAGTCAAGATGGAGGTTGACGGCCCAGTGCGTCAACCGAATCGGCGATTCTTAGCCGTTCCAAAGCCCGCTAGAAAAGAAACTGAGATTAAAAAGGAATTCGACGCCGACGGAAAGGAAAAGATTTATTCGGCGCTGGCCACAGCCGGCAAAATGTATCTCAAGAAATCTGAAACCATTGCATTGCCGCCCCCGCCTGCGCCAAACGCCGTTCCAGTTGGCACTCTCAAATATCCAACTGTCACGACCGGCAACACTGTGAAAGGCTCGAGAAGTATCTTGATGCTGAGCAAGCATGAACTCGAGAAGTGCGCCCGCCGAGCTGGAAAATATTATCCAATCGGATTCAACCACCAGGCGAAAAACAACAACAGCGTCTGGCCGTATCCGTGCTCGAGGCCATTCTTCAGAACGTGCTGGGTCTACCGCACACTCGGAGTTAACACGTTCGCGTCCCTCGGACTGCAAATCAGAATCCTTTGGACGTGCTTGAGATGGGACGACATGCAGACCAAGCCGGCTACCCTCGACGGGAAGAACCAAATCACAACAGAGACTGAGATCGTCACGTCCGAAATGCTGAAGCACCGCAACCTCGGCATGTTCATGGAGAATACTCAATACTTCCGTCGTCGCGTCATCATTCCACTTGAATTACCCAAAACTATCCGCGAGGTGACTTCCATCCGATCCGGGCTTAGAAAACGAAAGCGCGCTGAGTCGCCGCAACAAACTGAACCGCAAGTTAACGAAGAGTGGATTGACGAGGACAAGATGGAGCTGTGGGAGATAAGACAATACTTTGAAAAGTAAGAAATTTTGAGTTTGAAATTGATTTCCAGGTAGTTAAACAGTTTATTTTATCACTCACAGACAAGACCGAGCAAATATTATCCCAACAACTCGAACGTCGACTGGGAAACTGCCGCTTCCACGACAATTCGACGTCGCTGACTCAAGTTCAGGCCGCATCAACACCGTTACAAGGATCAACTCAACGGACGTCAAAGGGAAAATCGAAGAACAACTTCGACTCCAACGTGAAGCGAACAACAAGAAACGATATGAAGAGATCAAGCAAGGTAAGTGTTCATTGTACACTCGCAGTATAAACATACTAAACTTCTTCTCCTTCATCAGGCCAACCACAATTCAAGACAATTATCAGAAAGATGGTCGTTAGAAATCCCGACGGGACTACGAGAATCGTAAATCAAACGACGACGCAACAAATCACGCCAGCCAAGCCTCCAGAGTCGCCGACACCGCAGAGAATCCAAGTGATGCGCGGTGCCGATGGAAAGATGAGCGTGCGTGGTCTCCAGCCGAATCAAAAACTTGTACAAACTGCTGACGGGAAATATTTGATTCTTCCGTCGAATCACGCCGGTTAGTTTGACTGCATTTATGTATCGAACAAAAACTAAAATCTTTAAATTTATCTCTAGTGGTTGGTGGAAAGGTCGTGCAACAAAGCATCGGCGTCAGTGAAGCTCAGACAACACCTGTGCAGTCGCCACAGCAAGTCGTGATACGATCCGTTCCAAAAACTATCATCAGCAACGTTATGAAAACGGAGCCGTGCACAGCGTCGACCTCCGGCGTGCCATTGCAAAAGATCATCACAACGACGTCTTCGGGTCAAGTGCAGGGCAACATCATTTCGTCAACGAATTTACAGCAGCTGCTGCAGCGCGGAAACGTTCAAGCCGGACAAAAGATTGTTCTCCAAAGTGGGCCTGGTGGCATGCAGAAGGTTCTGGTCGCTTCATCTCCGCACCAACAACAAGTGCAACAGGGTGAAAAGCGAATTATCGTTCAAAACGCTAGCGGACAGCAACAACAGTACATTCTCCAGCAAAATCAAAACACCGCCGCGCCTCAACAGCAATACGTGACAATCGGCGGACAAAAACTCATCCTGCAGACCTCTGGAGGTTCTCCGCAAGTTCAACAAATCAAAAACGCCATTCCACAGCAGCAAATCCAACTGCAGATTCAAGAACAGCAGCCGCAACAGCATCAACAGCAGCAGATCATCATTCAACAGAACAGCAACAACAACATCGCACAGCAGATATCTCAAGGCAAGGTGCAGGTGATGAATTTGAACGGGCAGCAAGTGCTGGTGAAGAGCGTCGGCAATAATCAGTCGGTGATCGTTGGTCAAGTGAAAACATCACAGGTTTCGCCAGTCAAACAGAACTTGGCGACAATCATCTCGTCACCACAGACCCAACAGGTCATCAAAACCGTTCAAGCCACCTCGACGACTTCTTCAGATATCACAGACCAGGCACTGCTTGCCAAACACCCGCCCGGTACTGTCCTGAAGTGCGTCACCGCTCAAGTTATGCAAACGCCGAGCGGCCCGCGAATTGTCCTTCAAGGACTCCAAGGAACGGATATCAGCCCACAGCAATCACAAGCCCTTCAGCAGCAAGTCAAACAGCAACTCATGAAAGGTTTGTTAAAAAAATCCTTACATTTGTAAAGTTTCTGAATGTTCCCGATTTTTAGCTCAAGAATCCAGTGGCAAAGCCGGCGGCGACATTGGTCCGACCAAGATCTACTTAGCAATCACGCCCCAGCAATCGCAACCACCACCGTTGACCCCAGTTCAGAAAGTAAGTCGCTGATAATTTTTACCAGAAAAGTTCCGTTAAACCAAGGTCGTTCCGAATGAAAATCTAAAATTGATAAATAAGTAAATTAACTGAAATTGAGTATTAAAGCCACCTCTGGAATCTAAGACACACCTTAGTTACTTCAAAATACCAAAACTTTTCACAATAATAAATTTCCAGATCTTAGACAAGTGACGCTTTACTTTTGTTATGTCCAAGAAGTTGATTATTTTTAACTAAATTTGAATTTGTAAATTAAACAAAAGCATTTTCCGGCTAAACTGAATTTTTGAGACATTTACAGCCATCTAGGACAAGCCCGGTCGAGGTAAATTGCGAATTTGGCACAAAGAAAAGAATTATTCCAAATTTTAAGTCGATTTAACAGAAAAATTTCCAAGTTAGCAAAGAATTTGACGAGAAAGACTGAAAATCATGGCCGGTTTGAATCCCCGACTTGTCCTAGACGGCGCCACCTCAATTCGATCCTAAAAATCGAACTTCCTTAAGCAAAAGTATTTATTTCATTCGACCTGTGACTTTCCCTTTCTTGATTGTCATCAAGCAACTAACCGAGTTCACTATCGTCACATGCGCGGCTTCTCGTCTGTGTGACGAGCTTTGATGTCCATTGAAGACGAGCTTTTGATCAATAGTGTCACCTCTCTATTTAATTAAGTAAAACAAACTAAATTTATCGAACACAAATTTGTTTCTTTCTTCTGAAATCCCAACTTTCCCTGCGATTCGGGTCTGTGGTCGTGTTGTGCGGGTTCAAAAACTACTTTTATGCATTTTAACAAGCTTAAAAAATTATGCAGGCTGTTCAAGCTGACTTTATGGGCTAAATTCTCGAAAAATTGCATTTTTTATCAACAACTCGGGTTTTTTACTGCACGACATGATCATCACGCCCCAGTCGGCACGGAAACATCTAAGATTAAGGATAAATTTATTTGAAATATAAGTTATTTGTTGACCGAGAGATTATCGATATGTTTTAGACCTGTTTTGATTGCATGAGATTGTTGGCTAACTGCGGAATTTCATTTCAATTTTAAGTTATTTAAAACATGGTTGAAACCGAACAGTAGGCGCGGTGCAGTAGAGATTCTGAAACTTTGTTTAAATTGTCTGTCAATCAGTTTGTCAGTTCCCGATCGAGTTATTCAGTATTATCGCGGTCTGAACCGAAGTTTCTAAAGATTGCAATGGGTCGTGGGCGGCGATTTCCTTAATTTGGTATCGGGGTTGGTCTGAAAATGATGACTGAAGAGTGAAAATGATTTCAAGTCTTAGTGATTTTAAAATTGAAGTCTGAAATTCTTTCAAAATCCATCTGAAAATTTACATTTAGACGTCACTTTTACTCAATCCCCAACCAACACTCCACGAAGCTGTATAAAAACTTGAGATTTTAAGAGATGAAGAGTCCTTTGCACTGACTACTGTAAACAACGCATCATAACATGAAAAGCAAGATCAACTACTTGTAGAAAAACGAAGAATAGAAATGAAAATGAATGTAAAATAAGTTAAGAAAAGACAAAGAACTTGAAAATCTTTAATAAAATGACAAAGATTTCTCATTTAAACACTAAATTGCGAAGAATGTTGTTTTGACTGTTGAGATTTTCCTTTCTTGATGAAAGTTTTTCAAAGTTGCTTGAGACAAGAAAAATTGCTGTAAAAAATTAGTTAATGCGGACTGGCCGGCGGTGTCGGCCTTTCAGACTCCAAAAGACACTTAAATATAGAGCGAGGTGACACTATCGTTAGAGTTGAGTTTATGTTAATGTTAATCTAAACACTTTTTCTGATTTGTGAAATAACAAAAGGCGCGCCATTCTGGCCACCGACTCTGTAAGCCCAAAACCAATTAAATTTATTTTTCGTTTAGCCAAAAAACGATGAAAGTGTCCCTGCACATGAAAATCTCGAGTCGGACGCGGACGCACGAGAAGTGTCGGGGACGGAGGGAACTGCGGATGAAAACCAGGAAGGTTTCGTTGTCACGCAGGAGTACATTCAGAATAGTATGTTGCCTTTATACGTGTTTGGAGTCTGAAACTGATAACTGAAAATTTTCACAGCAATTAAGAATGTCTTGCGGCAAGGGAATTTGAATCCTGAAATTGAAGAGAAGTTGCTAACGTTGCAACGGTATCAAGAAAATCAGGCGAAGGGGGAACCGTTTGATCCCGTGTGTTATTCCCCGCCGCCACACGGCACTCGCACTTGGTCGTCGCGTCAGTTGAACGCGGCTGCTTTTGACAGCGGAGCCGATTCGGATGAGTTGGACTTGGACGACGAAGACAGCGACGAACCCATTTGCAGGAGCTCGCGAAAGCGCGGCGTAGGTGATGAAGATGACGACGATGAATGGGTGCTTGACAGCCCACGTAAGTACATCAAGAAAGCTGACCGCGAAAAACTGGAGCGCAAAAAGGACTCGAGCTACATTTCCGAGGTGAAAAAGCCGGTCATCGAAGAAATGGTCAACCGAGTCATCGTGAAAACATCGGAGACCGGTCAAATCCGCAAGAACATCATCTTCTGCAATCGAGCGGATGAAATTTTTGTGCCCAGTCCCATCGAGTCGATCAAGAACGCCGACAAAGCTCTCCTGGCTTCAAAGTTGAAGATGAGAGTAACTCAAAAGTCGGCGGTTAATAATGAACAAGTGAAGACACACAAACTACAGGTAATAGAATCATCTAAATGAGATGAAGGTCCGACATTTTTGGGCCGAGTTTCCTTTTTTTCAATCAGAAATGATAACTAACGAAGGAATTTCCGCAGACCCAGTTACTCAAACACAAGGAAAGCTTGCGAAAAATAATTTTGAAGAAACGCGAGCTTCTCGAGAAGGAAATGCAGAACGAGATTCAGAAAGAGCTCTCCGCTGAAATGGCGATCCACATCAAAAACATTTGCGCAAAGGAAGAAACAAAAACCGATAAAGAACCGTCAAAGTACATGAAAAAGAAGTAAACCCTCCTAAATTTTGTTCAAAACAAAACTTCAATGAAACATAAATTTCAGAATGGAACGCTTGGCTCTGGAAGCACAGCAGCGAAAAGAGCAGGGACTTGACATGCAAGATGTTGAGCCGCCAAAACACGACAAGAATCCAGTGAAGAAAACTTTGAAGACACCACGCGACACTCTTAGCTGTGAGATGGATGACAAGAAGTCCAAGAAAAAGTCGAAGCTTTACTGCGTGTGTCAAACTCCGTATGACAAGTCCAAGTATGATCACAACTCATCAAAAATAAACGCAATTTTACATCAAAATTTGAACATTTTCAGGTTCTACATCGGCTGCGACTTGTGCAACAACTGGTTCCATGGTGAATGTGTCGGAATTTCTGAAGAAGAGTCGAAAGAAATGACCGATTTTGTGTGCCAAGAGTGCGAGAAGGCTAAAGACACGCAAGAACTGTTCTGTTTGTGCCGCACACCTTACGACCAAGCACAGTAAGTTTTCATAATCCGCTTCCAAAGGTTTGGTGTCTAACAAATCCACCTTGCAGGTTCTACATCTGCTGTGACAAATGTCAAGATTGGTTCCACGGAAAGTGCGTTGGCATTCTACAGAGCGAAGCGGACTTCATCGACGAATACATCTGTCCGAACTGCCAGAAGAACAACACAACTGCGTTCGCCAACACAAAATCGCTTTCTGATGACAACTTTGAAGACCTGAAGGAGTTCATGAGAGAAATTCAAGTGAGAATTTATAAAGTGAATAATTTTTCGTGCGGTTAAAACAATTTATTCATAGGCTCACAAGTGCGCTTGGCCATTTATCGACCCTGTCGATGCCAACGAAGTCCCGGACTATTACAACGTGATCAAGGAACCGATGGGTGAGTTCATCAACAAATTCCAACCAGAAATCAGCCTTAAAACTCCTTTCGTCTACACAGATCTCAAGCAAATCGAGTCGAAAATCCTCGACAACGAGTACAACTGTCTAAACGACTTCATCAAAGACGTGACGAAGGTCTTCGACAACTGTCGCTACTACAATCACCGAGAGTCTGCTTTCTACAAATGCGCCGAAGAACTCGAGGCGTTTTTCATTCAAAAGCTCAACAGCTTCCGCGAAGTCTTGGTGAAGAACTAAGCGCGCTGAAAATTCTTAGACTTTAAGCATTTCTTTTGAACTTCACAATTTTGATTCATAGATTTAAAGAAATTCGTCCACTCTGGATTAGTAGAGAACAGATCGAGTGTGTTTGACAGCATATATAATTAACTGAATAAAGAATACTTGAATTGAGACATAAACAACAAGTTTACCGATCCAAACTTCCATGCCAAACATCTTTGCAGCCTGAGTGTACGGTTCGCCAGTAGAAACAACGAATTGTGTGCACTTGAGTAACTCAACTGTTGATAGAACATTGTTATGGTCTTCATGAAAAGAAGTAACGAAGAGATAAAAATCGGATTGTTCACTTGACTGGGCATCTCTGGTAGTCTTCTCGATAGTGAAGTTGTAACTTTCTTCAATGATTTTGAAGACTTTTTCATCCGGATCATAAATACGAATGGTCAGGTTCGTTCCACAGTTATGGAAGTTTTTGTATTTTCGTGCAAAGAATGTTTTCGTGTTCCATCGAACTTGTTATAAACGTATCAAATTGAACAACTACATTTTCTTTCGGTGAACAAGACAGAAATCACAAGTTCTATTGACTTTCCCGTCTCGTTTATCCAACATGAAGAAACGTAGAGACGATAATTCCGGTGCTGATCAAGTCATCCCTGAGATACTGTCGTTGACACGGTGTTCGATTTCATTCGCGATTTTGTTGAAAACCAATCTTTTCGTTTGACTTCCATCGTCTCTAAAGTAAATCAAGTCGATTTTCAAAATTCTCCGAACAACCAGTGAAGAATTGCAACCACTTTGTGTGACATCCAAATGACAAAATTCAAGAAAAGCAAACAATTCATTTCGAAGAAAGAAACGAAACTGAGCGTGTGTTATGTTTGCTTTGTATTTTGTTTGCTCTAGCAATTAAACGACTGATAGTAACCAAGTGAAAAACGTGTTCTTGTCCGTTTAGTTAGATCAACATGGTGTGAATGGTGTCTTGAGAAAAATTAAGCAGCAGTTAGGCTAGACACTCAAACTGTTTTCATTCTAGGAGGCTGGAGGCTAGACATAAAATGAAAATGCAATCAATCTATCAATTTTAAGAGGTTGGAGAGTGTTTAAGGGTAAAAAATTGTTCATTGAGTTTCTTATAGAAAACTCTGGCATCAAAATCACTAAAGTGAAATGATCAATTTCATGGTTCTAGCATTGATACAGCGTTCGTCAGAGCCTAACTGGTTTAAATTCTAAAACGAAATCACCTTAAAATATTTTTCTTATGAACATTTGCCAAATTTTGATCATCAATATGTTTATTGCTCGATTTTTTCATGAAAATGAATGTTTAACAAGATTTATATCCCTAAATCTTTCTCTCTGGTATGAAATTTAATTTTAAAAAATATTTGTAAGCAGTGTGCCTGCATTTATCTAACTGAAACCGGCGTTGATCATCGGCGTTTTTGTAAATTCCTACAAACTTCTTGAAAACAAACCAAGATTTTCTCTCAACTTCGATTTTTTAGACTTATTCAGCGACTGCAGTTTGTAAAACGTCAATTTGGGATGGACAACTGCTTTACACTTCTTCGAGTAAGTGTCCTTTGCTAACTGGATACCTGATTCCGTCTCCAAGGCTGGGAAAAGAGTTAAGTTTATTAAAGATCAGTTTCAAGAAGATTTAAATCTCGTCAAACCTCGTGAAGACTGGAATCGCCCAGTATCGTTTGTTTTCTCCAAACACTTGCTCAAAGTTCCTGCGGAATCCTAGGTGGAATCCGTTCTTGTCGGGTCCGCCTATGTTAAAGATCGGTGCCCGGAATGCTTCTAAGGTTGTTCGGTTCTTCAACACCAGATAAATGTGGTACCCGAAGAGACTGATCAAGCTAAATGCAAACATTATCGCCACGACGAACAGGAACAGCAAGTGGAACTTGCCGGTGTTGTTCCCCAATTCACCCTGAAATGAGATAGACTAATATGAAAGTTGTAGTGCGAGTTGTGCAGTTAGCACGATTGTCGATTGAACGGCGATAAAGGGCGCAGTGCATGCTAATTTGGATCCGTTTCACTCATGCGCACCCTCGGAAGCCTTGGCGCGTCCAAAGACCTCAGTCTAAATGGAGAAACTCACCCTCCAGAACAAAATGAAGTACTTAAGCATCGAAAGAGCGACAAAAACACAGTACAAAAGGCCGTAAGCAAGGAACAGGATGAAGAACTTGTAGTTGGAGAAGTTTATACAGTTGTTCTGCAAGGAAATCGTTGAGATATCGCTTCGACATTGTCTTGATAAAGTGTGTCAACTTACCACCCAAGGACAATGATGATCTGAAACGAGACATTTCATTAGAACCAAGCCAACGACCAGTGATCACCGCTTCAACTCACCCATTTTTAAGTTACAAACGTTGCAGACACTGCAGTGATGGGCTCGGTCAGGCTTTATGTGCTGACACTTTTCGCAAAATCTTACGCAATTGTTGATGGTGCAGTTCAGAATGGGCAGGTCAGTGGCGAGGTGCTTGAGTAGCCTCGTTTGTTCGTCGGGGTTCTTGATCTTGACCAGTTGCTCCATCTCCTGTCGCGACACCTTGAACGACCCTGGCACTAGGGAGACGGGAGTGAAGATCGTCTTGTAATAGGACCAGACCAGGAACGTGAAGAAGATGTGATAGAAAATCAGGAGGAAGAACGCTTCAACGCCGCTGTCGACTACATTGACGCAGAGCTCGATAACGTAAGCGTACCAGCTCCTACAAGAAAATCGCCGATTGGTCAGTTTACAGCAATGCTACTAAGGCAGCTCAACTTACCACCCCATAATTGCACTTATGAAGATGACCGGGATGAATTTGAAGATTGACAGCAACACATCGCAGCTCATCTTTGTCACCAGTCTTGTCAATCACAACTCGGGGTAGAAAAACGCCGTCTGATCGCCTTCGAAAGCTACACGCTAAGACGATAAGTCTAGGAGACTAACTAGAGCGTCAAAATGAGTCAATCCGCTCGGCAGTCTTATCTTGATGCAAAAACTTTTCAGTGAAATTTCGATTTTCCTTTCGATGAGAAAGAAATTTTCGGTTCTAGTCGCTAGAATTCCTTTGTTAGGTGAGTGAATATATGAGCGATGAGGGGCTGGGCAGACGGGGGTGAAATTCCGCGCTCCAAGACTCACTTGGGCAACTACACGCACGATTAGTGAGCCGAATACAAGTTTTTAGGGCGACTAAAATATAGAAATCGTGGCTGCGTTCAGTTGCGACGGTTCAGAGCTCGTTCAGTCGTCGATAGCGCCAGCCTCCGCACATAGCCTTCTTTTACTCCGTCTGGCTCACTCTGGAAAATTATTTCTAATTTTGAAATTGTGAACGGTAACAGCCTTTGAGTGGCTCAAAACAGAGTGTAATTGGAAGGTGTCGACATGGGCCATGCGGTGTAAGTAGAGGAGGCGTGAACAATCGTGAATTTTACTCGATAGCGAGTGTGGTTGGGCAAAAGTGCTAAGTAATAACAAATCGTCCATTTTCAGGAGCAAATCAAGCGAAAACCTCGCTTACGGCGTGATGGAGGCCATCGCAAGCGACTTCTGAAGGAAATAATCGACAAAACCTAGCTCAATTCAGCCAATCACTGCCAGAAACACAGCAAACCAATTGATGTACATAGTTTAAGGGTCGTTGACCTCGAAAATATCCACAAACAAACAAGAGAAAACATTGGAATAGTCGAACAGAACGAGATTCGCGGGTGAAAAGACGAAGAGAGTTCAACAAACGCGCCAAATTGACGATGGCGTTTCACAACCCAGACATTTTCAAGGACTTGAAGCTCCATTCGCCCGCGGATGCTGAGCCTTTCGTGTACCACTGGCCTCTCTCGATAGGCGTTGGGCCTGACCATCATGACAGCGGTCAGGAGATCATCGAGACTGTGCGACTGGTGTGCGAAGACATACCCGAGCTGCAAGAGTCGCTTGAGCACTTTAAATTGGACGAAATCAAAACTGACAACTATGAACAAATGCGGGACTTTTGCGATACTTTCAACAAGGCGATTGACATCATCAAGGGACTCGAGAAAGGGACCTCGCTGCATGTCAAGAGATACGCACTGCCAAAGAGGGAGATGCTGAGACACATTGTGCAACAAGTTTATAACTACGCGGTGTCGGAGCCTGGGAAGCTCAACCAGTACGAGCCGTTCAGCCCGGAAGTTTACGGCGAGACTTCTTTCGAGCTCGTCTGCCAGATGATCGACGAGATCAACATTACACAAGACGACGTGTTCATCGATCTCGGAAGTGGAGTCGGCCAAGTCGTGCTTCAGGTCGCCGCTTTGACGAAGGCGAAGATCTGCATCGGAATTGAAAAAGCAGACGTGCCATCGAGATACGCTGAAAACATGGACCAAAAATTCCGAGTTTGGATGAAGTGGTTCGGCAAGAAGTACGGCGAGTACCAGTTGCTCAAGGGTGACTTCCTCTGCGACGAACACAGAGAAAAAATCATGTCTTCATCGGTGGTGTTCGTGAACAACTTTGCGTTCGGCCCAAATGTGGACCATCAACTCAAGGAGAGGTTCGCAGAGCTTAAAGACGGCGCGAAGATCGTCTCATCGAAAAGTTTCTGCCCGTTGAACTTCCGAATCACCGACAGAAACCTCAGCGACATCGGCACGATCATGCACGTCAGAGAAATGAACCCGTTGCGTGGATCCGTGTCGTGGACTGGTAAGCCAGTGTCTTACTACCTTCATGTCATCGACCGAACCAAGCTGGAAAACTATTTCCAAGTCCTTAAGACGAAAGGCAACGGCATCGAAGAAGGAATTGGCGCAACCAAGAGCCGTCGAAGCCGAGACTTGAACAAGCAGCACAGCGGATCAACGTCCGACAGCGACTACGATTTCGGTGGAACGACAACAAGACGCGCCTGGTCAGACATCTGCAAGGGAAGAAGCAGTCAATCTGAAGACGAGCTGCGAACCGACAAGAAAAAGTTCACGAAAAGCAAGAAAGTGGCTGTTGTGAAGAAGAACCCGAAGGGTCGTGTTCGCAAGCCAAAACGACCAGTCAAGATCACCGGACTGGATCTGCTTCACTCACAGACTCTGTTCAGCACATCAGATCAGGTGATTGGCAATCGATTGCCGCCAGCTGCAGGTTGTGTAGACGAACACTTGTCGAGCTACGCTGGAACGATGATTCACGAAGAACTTGAGTACGCAGCACCGACAGAGACGCCGTACGCCCTTAAAATCCTACTCGACGTGTATCGCAGTCAGTTCTTGAACTTCATCGAGTCGATGAAGTCGTCGCCGTTCAAGGAAAACCTCCACCGACAGATTGAGAAGGAAAAAGATCACAACAAGCGGCTTCTGAACCGGACTGGTCAGCTTGAAAAGCAGATCAAAGTGCTCGTTGAGGACAGCGTTGTTCTGTTAAAGGCGAGAATGCACGAATTGGACATCAACACCAGCAGCCAGAACGACTTGTTGTGCAAAGCGAAGGAAATCGTTGGCAAGCATAAAGAACTCCAGGTCATGGCCAACAAGATTCAGTGCCAAGTGAACACGCTGGAGAAGGAACACGACTCGATTGTGTCAAGTCACATGAAGAACCTCGCCGAGAAGCAGTCGAAGCAACCGATGGACTTTGAGCTTGCTTCGAAGGAGTCGCGCGACTTGGTTTTAAGGGAAATCGAAAACACTTTGAGCCAGCGCAAGAACTTGAAAAACCAAATATCGACCTTGGAAGCAGAGTTGTCGATGATCAACAAGTCGCCAGCGCCCTCCAAGGACGCCAGAGAACCAATGCCGGTTCAGTCGCCGGAAATTCACCTGCAGAAACCAGCGCCCGTGGCGATTGTGCCAGGCAGCAGCTACAAACCTGTTGGACCAACGAAAAATTCACGAAAGAACCGCGAACACCGCACAAAGACGCACGAATGGCCTGAAATACCAGAAATTTCAAAGATCGAAGAGAAAAATCCCGAGCTACTAGCTCAAAAGATTCTAGAGACCGGTCGTCAAATCGAGGCTGGAAAACTTCTTGCAAACCCACCGATCTCCAAACCCGGCAAAGCCGAAAATTCTAACTTCCATCGAAAATCCGCGAATCCCCAGCACGGTATGAACGTCCAAAAAGACGATCACGTTCCAATGTCAGCGCCGTCCGCTCAGAAAGGTTCCAAACCGTCGATGAACCAACACGGACAGGTCGGGTTGCCAAAAGCAGGCGGAGGCAAGAAGGCTGGTGATTCACACAAAGTCGTGAACTTTGAAGACCGCTTGAAAAGCATAATCACGTCGGCACTGCAAGGACAGGAAGAACCAAGCAATAAAGCCGTGAGTTTGATTGACACTCTTCATTGTGCAACTTCTCATAAATTTCTTTTTAGCCTCCTGGATGGGACAAAAATTCACCAAATCAGCAGCATTTAACGATAACGCAGCAGCAGCAACAACAACCACCACAAATTCAGCAACATCAACCGACGAATGTCAGTCCTAAGAAGGCTCCAACCGGGAAGATGCCGCAGTTCACGAGTGCCCTCAACTGGAGCGCTGCCAGCCATCCTCAGCAGATGATGTCGATCATAAGTAGCCAGCAGTCGCACCCAGGACCGAACATGTCAATTTCACCCACTCAATCCAGCACTGCCAAGGGTCAACGACAGATTGTATCTCTGCCTCAGATGGCTCCCAACTTACCAATAGACCATCAGCGAGAGATGCAGAACATTCAGCAGCACCAGGAAAGCACGTATGCACAGCTGAAGCGAGGCGATCACTTGCCGAACTTCACGAAGGTCATGTTGAACCAAGGTGAGGCTAGCAAGATGTACCAACGCAATCCACAGCAGTTGCACGCTATGCAACAGCAGCAACACTACCACCAAATGCAGCGCGAGAAGGAAGCGTCAATGATGTTCCAGCACCACCAATCAATCGACGAGAAGCGAGAGTTCAAAACTCCCGACAACATTCGCTACGAACGTCAAGACATGGGCCGCAGCTCTGTCGGTTCAATCGAGAACGAGTACATCAGCAACATCGGTGGCAACGTGTCGCAATCGCAAAGATCCAGCTCTTCCCTGTCACAGCCAGACTACACTCAGGTTTCACCAGCGAAACTCGCACTGCGTCGACATTTGTCGCAAGAGAAACTCACTCAGCATCCGAATCTGGGTCCGCAACTGATGACCAAGACGGTCGGCGACTTCATCAACAGCGAAATCGAGAAAACCCTGGAAATCACTCCGCAATCGATCATCAACGCAGTGATCCAACACAATCTGCCAAACAGCCAGCACATGGGCAATGAACCGATGATGATGGACCGCGACGTTGATCATCACCATCAGCACGGTAATATGAAACCGTCGAGCAGTAAATCGCAGCCACAACAACACTACATGCATCAAGGTTACGCAGACAACCGTCCAAAGCCGATGCCGATGTCAGCGAAGTACGCCCAATCGGATCAAGGCAGACGAATGGCGTCGCCCAATTTACGCTTTGACGAAGCGATCAACTTCACCGGCCGGTCGAAGTCACCGCCACGTCACTACCCGCCCGAGAGTAGCTACAAGATCGAGCCCAAAGTGTTCACTTCCAACATCGGAAGCTCCATGCGAAAGGAAGACATCAAAGAGAAACTTCCCGAGCCGCCTTTGGAGGGACTCGCTGCGTCACTGAGACAGCACGTGATTGCGTCGATGAAGATCAAGGAAGAGACGGAGATGACAGAACCGAAGTATAATTACCAGCCGATGCCGTTCCAGCACATCGTTAAAAAAGAAGGTGAGAGTTCGTGACTTTGGAGTCATGTTTGGCACTGGAAATGTCTAAATGCGCTTAAATCTTGTTATCTCCATGCCTTAAAACTTTCTTCTCCCATCGTAGTGCCGTCGTCAACTCGTGTCAAGAGATCATCGCCTGTCACCCACAATCAGCGCCACAATGTGCCCGCGATGTACCACGAAATGAACGAAGAGATGATGTACCAGGCGGGGTCGTCGAACAGCTGCGAACGGAACTTGACCCCATTTAACAGACACCGGGCCGATGAAGGTCTGTAAAGTTCTTATCTTTGACGTAGACAAGTATTCGAATCTAGATGTTTTCATTTACTTTAGTTTATTTTTGCTTTCGACATTTTGAAGAATGAAAATATTGTTGGAAAGTTGTGTTAGATTAATTATGAAGGATAATATTAGACAATGAACTACAAATTTACAGTCTTCTGAGTTTGGATTATTTTTCTCTCTTCCTTAAGTTGCAAATTCGGAAATTCCGCAGTGAACTTGGTTCTGTGCATGCTCTTGGACGTATTAAACAGTTGTCTTTCTCACTAGCCGTAACTAAATCTTCCTCTTTACCGTGCGTTTGTCTTCAGTTTGCTTGAAGTTTGTTGGTTTAACGATTAGACAAGCATCAAATTTTGTTGCCTTTTTTATTAATCTCGAAATTCTCGTTCGTTTAAGTGTTTGGATCTCCTTTTGACTAGTAATCTTAAGCTTAAGTATCGATTGCGACGCGACCTGGTCGTGTCGGGGCGTGATTGCAAGACCTGGGATGAGATTCCGTAACATTTTCTCGTGTTCATATCAAAGCAGGTGACATGGACGATGACGACATTCAGTGGCAAGAAGAGTTCAAGGTGCGTGTGTCGTCCGACTTTGACCGCTTGGTTGCCTTCGCCACTGAAATGAACAAATCGAGCAATTCCAGCCCCAAGCGGGAGATCGACCACAAGCCACAGCACGGCGACC
The DNA here is from genome assembly GCA_000775305.1 of Belgica antarctica. Lineage (NCBI taxonomy): Eukaryota > Metazoa > Arthropoda > Insecta > Diptera > Chironomidae > Belgica > Belgica antarctica. The sequence continues at coordinate 6,474 of JPYR01000065.1, read as the reverse complement.
ACCGACCGCACATGCGAAACGACGAGCCGATGCAGCTGAAAATCGAGAATGTTCACGACTTCCCGACCGATCTCAGCAAAGAGAGACGGTTCCGGATGATGATGGAAGAACAGATGAAGAATCGACAACGAGACCAACCCTGAAAACTTCCTTCCCGATCACTAATGTTACGTTAAACCGTAGAGATTTAAGATTCGAGACTCGTTCGCCGAGTTTTATAAGAAATTTCCTAATCCAGTGTCACACGTGGCACACTCTGTAGCTTCCAAAAGAACTTAGTATTAAAAGAAGTTACTTGGACTCGATATAAGCCGGGCCCCGTGTCACCGGTGGATGCAATTCCCTTGAATACTAATTTTAACCAATCTATGACTGTATTAATAAACTTTAAACTTTCTTGAAAATAAGCTGGAGAGGTGTGGTGTTTAGTACCGTTAAGCTAAAGAAAGTGGTGATTGTTGGCAAGGAAAACGTTAAGTTTCAGGAGACTTCGAAAATAATTTACAAAAGTTCATGGACACCAGCTTTGAATATTCAACTAAGCAGCGAAATAAGTTTAAGTCTTTATTCCAGCATTAACAGCAACCAAGCACTTCCTAAATCACTTCAACAGTATCGGCTAAGCTGCGACTGCGAACAAGTGGTGTGGCAACAAGCGTTCATCAAATCTTGGCTGACTTCGGTCGCTGCAACGAATAATTGAATAACTTTTTTTTTTACAGATTTGCTGGCCTTTGACATGCTTACCTCGTCCGCAGATAAATTTCAGGTCGCTTGCTAGTGTTCTTTGGCAGTAAGGATCGGCCAAAACCGATGACACTGCGAATATCGCGAAAACGGCTATTACAATCGATAACGTCAGCTTCATCTCGTGTTCACTTTAATTTTGATCATCTCCGAGAAAAAAGTCGCGCTTTTATATTTTGCGAACGTTCCGAGTTCAGCGCTACTGAACAAACAACCGTTGCGATTAGTGCGGTGTCAGGGGTCGAAAATCACATTTGCGTGAATTTTTGTGGCTGCACAGGCGGCAGTTGGCTGACTGTGGATTTTTGATTGAATATTTTTTTATGTTGAATCGTTGATTTTTTTTGATATACCTTTGAAAATTTTGTGACGTCATCATCGGGGATTTCTGTTTGCTAGCAAAGCTGAGGACGTAAATATTTGCTTAGGTCAAGTGTTATCTTAGTTTTCAATTCTCGCTGTACATTCTTCATAGCAACTAACTTACTAAAGCATCAAGTATTGGTGATTGAAAACAAAAATCAGCCGTTAGAATCTTATTCTAAGAACGAAAGAATGTTGAAACTAATAGTTCTTTGAAAATTGAGATTGCTCAAGCAGAATGTCAAAATGACGAAGCTAACTTATGAATTCGATGGTCAACTTTCAATCTCTAAGTTAAGTCTTCAATTAGGGTTTGTCCGGTAATAAAGTAACAATTGCAAATCTTAAGTCTGATAGATGGCTATGGAATCTATAAATTTACTATTAATCGACGAAAGAAACTTGAAGGAAAAGTTGCTGAGGGGCATCGAACTACAGTCGAAGGGGCTTGCAATTAGCCGATTCAAGAAATTCAAGTTTAAAGCCGTTAAAATATAATAAAAGCAGCAGAAGCCGATTCAATTCAGAAAACATTGTCTATCACGCTGTTATGACGTCACTAATTATAGTGAAAGCCACCCACAGTCCCTTTGACAGAAAGAAAATTTCCCTTTAAGTTTCGCCTTGAACGTCAATGCGAGTAATTTTCCTTTCCCAACAATTTCGTGAGTGCTTGTGACGGCAAGTCAGCTCGGATGGAAATTTTATTCTGTCCAAATTCGTCCCAAGAGTGAAGGAAATCGGGCGAGTTCAGTAATTTCTCGCAGGCAAACCCGTTCAGCAGACATCGAGGAAATATTTCGCTCTCTCCGTTCTCGGCTTTCATGATCGCATTCGTCGGTCGATGTTGCAATCGGGAAGTCGCGGAAATTCAATGGCAGTTTGTGGTTAAGGTGGCTTGAGGGTTGGAAAGTGGCGATTAAAAGTGAATAATTAGTGAAAGGCCATTGACACGTTCGTAATTAAAAGTGACAATGTTGCTTGTGGCAATAAGTTTCAGGCACATGTCCAGCTTGGAAGCTTCGAAGCAGCTGTGAAAGTTCAGTTTTCTGCTTATTTTCTTCTCAATATCCGCGCAAAACTTCAAAGTAAAGTGTTCACCCCTTCAACCGCTAATTAGACGATCGATGAATCGAAGAAAGCTCTGCGATAGAAAAAAGCTTGTAAAGTGCATTTATGTAGTTGCAAATCTTTTTGATTTTAATTGTACATAAAACTACATGCAAAGCATTGCATTATTGTACATAGAGGCAGCGGCGCCGGTTTGTTTATGACTGAATCGCGTGCTGGAACTTTTCTAAGCACAAAGCTCGCTTTACAGCCCCGTCCCTGGCCATTTTCCATGTAGGAATAATTTTCTTCTCTCTTTCTCATTTTTTTTTATCCTAAAGTTTAAAAAATATGCGAGCCAGAAGTGATTTTTTATGTTTAGTTTGCCTACAACCGCCAGATTGCATGCAACGCTCGAGTTGAAGAGTAGTGCGCGCCAAAAAGTAGGAGAAACTCGCCGTGTGACAGTTTTCTGAGGTTTATTTTTATAGAAAATGTGGAAATTTCTTGATCAGAGAAGTGTGCACGAGAATAGGAAACAAACAAGTGTTTAAGTGCAATTTTATGCATGATTTTTATCCGGAGAGAACAAAAGAAAGCTGATCGCTAAAAAAAGCAAATTGATTTCTGACTTCACACATAAAATTTGATGATTTTCCGTTCTGACTTCACTTCTCATGAAAAAACAAGAAAACACGAACACGAGCCCCCAGTTGACTTTTATGAGACGTTAACAACTGGCCAATAAAATGAAAATTGTCGACATCCTTGTCGTATGGTCGAGTGAAAAATCGAAAATTGCGTGGCAAAGAAAAGACGTCTTAGGAGATAAGAAACGATCATTAGTTTTATCAACAAAGTGGCGGCTAGCAAACATTAAGTGATTCAAGATTAAATTAAAGTTGTGGACTAAATTTGATAGCTTTTAGCGTTCAGGAAGGAGAATTCATTCTGTTGCGTGCTTTGGCATGATTGCTTTCGTGATTGGTGTGGTGATTGGATTTAAATTCAGAAAATTTAAGATTTAACTTATTTAAAATCTTCAACATCTTAAAAAGAAATTAGAAAACTCAAATTTGATACTTTGACGTCACTCAATGACCACCCTCGACTCACAATCCCGTGAAAACATCCAATATCCGTGAATTCACACGAATAACATGATTTTCCGCTCACCTCCAGTGCAAACAGGGAAAACCTTGTGAATTAGACCGAAAAAAGCAATCAGCTGACTTCAGTCAGATAAAATCGCCATCACGAAATGAAGTCGCCAGAACGATAATCACAGAAAAGTTGCACAATTTGTGAACAGCGCAAAAAAGCACAGCGCCCAACAGGACGTCATAACATCCAAGTCTTTTGGCAATATCTCTGCAATGAGTCAAAAGCTTAAGTTTTCAAGTTCAAATTGATTTATTGAGCATGCTTCGTGCTCCACTCGGTGCACGAATATAATTTTTTGGCGACTGACTATAGAAAAAACCTCTCGCAGCCTTTAATGATACGATAATTTGTTAATTTTTGCTTCACAAACACTTCTTGAACATCCCCCGACATGCTTCTGGCTATTAAAGACTGCTGATTGTCAGCCAATCAACATGAATGGGTGCTTTCATTCGCTGCATCGACGTTTCAGGTGGAATTTTCACTTCAGTTGTATTCCAAGTGTTGTCAAACATTTTTACAACGCGACTATATAACTCGGATAATTCAAATGGCTTCCGATAATATTTTGGGCGCTCAAGTTCAGTTGTTCTTGTCAAGGCTGGTGAATTGTCACTTATTAAGCCTAGCTACAATGAAAGATTGTTATGAACACAAATGTTTTCCTTTCAGAAGCGAAAGACTTACTCGCAATGAAGCTAATTGAGTATCGAAGAGCGCAGTGGAAATAAATTTAGTGTTAAAAGGAAGAGAGAAAAGCCACGAACACCCAAACTGCGAAAAGTGGCAGAAATCGAGCAGCTCAATATGAAAAGTCAAAGTGAAACTAATTGAAGGAGAAAAGCGCAGTTCTTTATTGAGTTTTTGTTTATTCACGGTTTCGTTTTCCTGTCCCGAAAGGCCGTTTCTTCTGTGCCATCCGCGCATTCAAAGGCGCAAAAGAAATTCTGAAGCTTATACCGCAGAAAGGCTAACAAAAAAGCTCCAACGCATAACATTAAAATATTCAATTATGCACGTTTGCACAACAAACGTCTCCAACATAATTTTCATTCTCGTTTATTTACTATGGTGAGTAAAAGTGAAGAAGTGGCTAGAGTTGTTCATAAGTTACGTTAAGGGGAACAGTGTTTGTCTGAAGTAATGAAAGTTCTGAGTGGCTTTAGAAGTTGTTTAATTATGTGAAAAGCTTTGTTTGGTGTAGTTTGACACCCCGAAAGCTTTAAAATACTTCTTGGCTTAAAAGCTTTTACCAAAGACATTGCTTAAAAAGTTGCTAAAATTGAAGATTATTTTGTAAAAGCTTTCGAAAAGTTTCTCAAAAGCTTTTCCTTATTTATGACAAATCAAGTGTTCTAAAAAGTCTGCCATAAAACTAGATTCAATTTATTAAAATTCAAGTTTTCCCAAGAAATTATCCAAAAAGCTTAAAACTATATTCTTCATTACACTTTAAAAGTCTGCAAAATCCTTTCCCATCAGCCCCTCACAACAAACTTTTGAACAACACCACAGTAATGTTGTTTTATGTATCAAAACTTTATGTTTAATTTCCGTGTACTTGACGAAGTCATGATCCAATTCTGAAACGCTTCTTGTCTTCCTTTCTCCGGCCCTGATCTAGAAACACAAAATTTGAGTCAAGAGAACACAAAAATAACTGTTTAGTGCCCCTAAATTTCCTTCAAAGTCCCATTTCCTTTGATGCATAAACCGTGATAACGCGACTGAAGCAAAATAAAGAGAAACATGTAAAATGAAGCTCGTAAATCTTATTATGCAATTTCTAGACACTCAAAAGCGAGAGATATTTAATTGATTAATTGGTTATTGTACAATTTCTATTTTTGATGCTCTGCAACCCACGTCGTTTGGATTTGAATGTCCCTACGTTTAGATGAGTCAGAATTCAAATCGATAAAACTGCAATATCCGAAGTGCCAGCGGGTTGAAATCGAAATTTTCAAACCATCGACTTAAAACCAATTGAACAGTTTCAGCCTTGTACAGGTATAAGATCACAATGATCGTGAACTTGAATTTGCTGCTTGAAGTAGTCAACCCTTGGGTTGTCTAAGCTTTGACCGCATTTTGTCTTTGCAAACATTGAAGCTTCGTTAGATGCTTTCAAAAGGTCAAAGTGGCTTTAATGTTGCGAAGGTTTTCTAGTTGCAAATGTAGCATGCAGAGTCAACAAAGTTTCTTTACAAAATTGCTTCAATTTTTCCGACATCTACAATTCAATGTTCTTGATCTTCAAATCGCTAATCAAAAACAGCGCAAAGAAGATTTAATCGCGATGCCATCTGAGTTTCTCCATATTTTTATGCATCTCAATTATTCAATTGCATCTGTAATGAAGGCTTGCACAGTTTTGAATTTGCCGTCAGTTGAAATCACCGGAAGGTTCAAGATTTTGTATCGTCAATCTCATCAAGATTTTCATGACAAGTTCAAGTTAATTGCGGCTGTGTTTATGTTTGCTATTTTTAACACACGGTCAAGGATGATCGCGGTGATGCCACAAAAAGCCGGGTGGTGATAGAGAGCTTTGAAGTCTAACAATAATGTATGACATTTGTGAGAGTAGGACGCGAGATTTGTACGACCGTTAATTGACCAGCAGCGCTGTTGGCGGAGCTTTCCATAAAGTGGAAGCTTTGAGCTTTTTTTTCGAAGTCATTTTTACCTAGACACAACAAATTTTCCATTTCCCATAGAAAGTCTGATCGCGTCTTGTATAAAGGTTACTCTGCATTTCCGAATAAAGTTCGACAGAGAAAACCTTCGTGATAAAACAGTTTTTGTTTGCAATGCAATGCAATAGTTTACGCAATGGGCTACAACACTCCGTCAAAGATCCAGGAGACGGCACTTCCGACGCTGATTGCTGATCCGCCACAAAACATGATCGCTCAGTCGCAGAGCGGCACTGGAAAGACTGCAGCATTCACGTTCGCAATGCTGACTCGAGTCGACACTTCCAAGAGCTATCCTCAAGTGTTGTGCCTCAGCCCAACATACGAACTCGCAATCCAGACCGGTGAGGTCGCCGCACGAATGGCCAAGTTCTGCCCTGAAATCCGCATCCGCTACGCCGTTCGAGGCGAAGAAATTCAGCGAGGAGCGAAACTGATCGATCACGTCATC
>JPYR01000064.1:175697-202667 GCA_000775305.1 Belgica antarctica | reverse complement strand
TTGGCGTACTGAAAAGTGAAGGTTTTTAGCCCACAATTAGGTCGGATACCTTAACAGTCCCATTGAAGTAGAACATTTACACACCTTATTATAACTTGACATTAAAATTTACAAATTAATTTTCGGTTTTTGCTATTTCAACAGGGATTTTTCTTGAGAGAAAGATGTTTGGTTGTAGAAATTTTAAAGTTGCGTCAAAAATTTCGTTGATTTTAAGTCATAATTTTGTTTTCATTTAATTTTTTTTTTCGAAGCATGAATTTTTAAGTTTAATTTTTTTCTAACGAAAATTGTGTTGTTACCGACACAAAGTATCAATCAGCCACGTCAACAAAGTCGTTTATTTCCCAGAAATTTACGAAAATTTCCTAAAGCGTTGAATGTCATCAATTTAATGGATATAATTAGCAATAAATTAATGAGTTTCACGTGATAAACAACACGATACAGCTTCTCATTTGCAAATTTGGAGAAATTTCGTGAAAATGCTATTTGCTTCTGTTTCCTAGAATTCAGTTTCACAAGTGTAGCAATCTAGATTGAACCTTTAATCTACAATGCAACCTATTTGGTCTTAATTTCACACTTCCGTGCTGTGCATCTACGAAGCATAACCTACAAAAGCATTCGAAAAGACTTTTTCTTAGACATTGTGCTTCTCGCACACATCAAACACTGTTTTTCTAGCGCACTCAACTATAAATTCACGGCTTTTCAAGTTTTTCTGCACTACCATAAGCCAATACGTCAAAACAATCAGCTGGTTTCCATATTAATACCTTCTCGCACGATACCACTCGGTGCAATTAATTCCCGATGCATTTGTTCTAACAAAGACCTTTTAGTCATTTTTTGCAACTCACAGATTCTTTCAAACGTTCGTTCACATAAAACTTGCACAGAACAAGGCGAAAGAATGGTGTCTATTCGCCGAAAGCGATGTGCCTGTCGACCATTGTTATGAAATTACAACAAAAGAACATTACACTCGTACATTAATGTATTAAACTTGCACTGTCTGCCGTTCGTTCTCGTTGTGCCATCCTTTCTGCCGGTCGTTTATTATTTTTCTTTTCAATTTTTCATTTTCTTTCTGTTCTCGTGAATAATTTTATAGTCTAAAATAATGTTCTCGTGGCGGCAGCGGAGACAGCAAGGGAAATAAATTGTCGAGAGAATCCCGCAAAGGTTATCGCCGTGCTAACTTCAAATTTGCGACTGTCGTTTTCCCGCACCGAGATGCATAGCACATGACTTTGACTCCGAGAGTTTCGCTTTTTATTCTCGGGCGTGCAGAGCGGAATGGATGTGTCAGGCTGGAGCGAAGTGAAAATAAAAATGAAGAATTTTTGGTTCTTTTTCTGGCTACAATTCATTTCGATTGCGAGACAGTGACGCATTTTTCTCGCCACGCCAGACGACTGTGAGTCGAGTTTATTCGCCTTAACGCAGAGATTATTTCACGAAATTGCATCAGTTTTTCTCATATGTCATTGAAGCAGCGCTTCACACATGCTCGCATATGGAAAATTTGAGTTTTTTGTCTGCAAAGTCAGACGAAAAAATATCGAGTTTCCGGCTGTGACTGTGAATTGGAAGAAATTAAGTTTCCATTAGCGAGTTTTCTTTCTGGTCTTGCGACAAAACAGCAACGACGACGATTATAATGGGAAATCTGATAATCCTATTGAGCGATTGTTTCAGTCGCGCGTCGTTTGACTAAATGTGCAATAACTTTGGCGAAGAATTTCAATTTTCCCGTTTTTCTGTAGGGATTGATTGTGAACAGGAAGCGGCTACACGGATTAATGGATCGAACTCTTTTTTGTGTTCGTCTTGTGTCTAACCCGTTCAGCATATCAAGACGAAGGCGTGGTGGTTCCTTTTGTTCCATTAAAACATTATTAATTCCATCGAATGGGATAATCAAGACGAGTCTTCTTCGACATAATTTCTTTATTAAATCGACTCGAGAACCTGTTTGCGTCTCGGGATGAGTTGACTGTTTTAAATCGACTTCTGTTCTCGGAGTTTCCTGCCAGTTCAGACTGGATTCTGTTCTGGGTTGGGCTGTTACATGCTTGTAATTACTCTTCTCGAGATAATAAACTCCCAGGTAATGCGCTTTTCAACTTAACTCATCACGGGACACGATAATCCGCAAATCAACAACTGAAAATCACTTCTCAGGCATCGGAGAACGGCAGATAATAGCTTCAATAGCTTTTCCCGTGTAATTTCACAGATGCAACTGTCCTGATTCATCGCGCGAAAGCAGAAGTACAAACGTGCGATAATAAATGTAAAGTAACAACCAAACCACATGCGTGATCCATTTCAAGTCATGCGATCGAGTCGAACATCAAAATTGCTGGGGCAGCTTCTTTTTTATCTCTCTGCATCTTCTGTGTTCAGCAAAGCACAGCCGGAGAGACGCAATTTCACGTATTTAACTTTTTAACGTGCCATTTTCGAGCCGACTTTCCATCTCACTCACTCGCCGTTTTATGCACTTATTGATCGATGTTCTTCCCGTTTCCTTTACTTCACTTCTGCAACTTCGGGAATTGAGAAGTCTTAAAACCTTAAAAGTGCCTTCGAGTCGTCTGCATGAATTTGCGAGTTTCACACTTAAAACTTTTGTAGTCAGGTGTGGGTGGCGGAAGGGTGGCAGTGATAGCAACATAGTGCTTCAGTATTTAATTTTCTTTTGAAAACCTAGTTTTAATTAAGTTTGAAAGGATTCCAAAAGTGTTCAGTTTCACTCAACTGCACCGTCGCTTCCGTCACTTCAGCCCCACAAACCAGAAACGTTAATTTCCTTTTAACAAAAACAGCGACTGCAAAAGGAATCGCAGGGAATTATAAATTTCGATATTTTACGATTCCATTTATGTGTTTTTGTGTTCAGTTCTCTCCGTTTTCTGCTTTCGGCGTATGTTTTCGGAAAGCGATAACAGTGCAATGACGGCAAAAGAAAGAAAACTTTCTGATTTTTGGTCTGCTAACGTAAATGAAAATCGTGAGAACCTCAGACAGGTGCTCAGCTCGCTCGTAAAGTGACTGACGAGGATTAAGAAGAAGATATTTATGAATTAAAATGTTTCTCCGCTCGACTCTCTTTTGTGTTTTAATTCTCCGTTTCTTTCAAGTCCTGAATTAACACACAATGAAAGTGGAAATAATAAAAATGTAAAGCACATTATGTTCTGTTGTAGCAGGCAACGAGATATCATTAATATTCAATTAAGGGATACGAAGCCGACTCACGGACGGGGGAGAAAAATTGAACAGCGCAGCAAATGTACACCAGACAGGCACTCAAGCCGCGGATTAAACGTATTCGTCGCCGTTGAGCCCTTTGCACCAACCTGATTCCCTTTTGTTCCATTCAACGCGGTGTGTTAATGGAAGTTTGAAGAGTTTGCAGCTTCTTTGAATAAACATTTTCTTCTCTGTATCGCTTTGAAACAGCACTGAAAGAGAGTTTGAGTTAAATGAATTTTAATTACCGCACACGGTGGTATCGTTTGTGCTGGAAATTTAATTCTGCTTCTCGGTAAAGAAATAAAAGTTTAAATGGAAACGAAAACGACGTGCTCGACACTCTCAATAGCACCGAGAATGTTTTCTTTTCATCTGTAGCAGTAAAATTTTAATAAATTTATTCGTCGAGTTGAAAGGCAGCAGCAAAGGGTGAAAAATTCTTTGACTTCTTGGATCCGCTCGACAGGAAAAGGCTGAATTGAGATTACACGAAAAGAGATTTGTTGAAACAAAGCCGCTTTCACTCCAAAAAGTTCTCGTGTAATTGACCATTAGAATCGATGCATACACGGATCTTTCGTTACCGTCCATAATTATCCCTAATTTTCCTTATTCGATTCATCACGAATCGAAAACCTTTTTGTTCAGTCTTGAAAATTGATATTTGATAATCACATCGAGCCGTGTTAGCTTAACCCGAAAGATTCAACACGCGGTGCTGTTTGTTTTTCTCTGCTGTGAAGCCCAATTTCAAAGGTCGACGGTGGGAGGATCGACTTCGGAGCCGGTAAATGAGATAATTTGAGCCTCTTTCTCTCGCTCGTTCAGAAAATTACAAGTTAATAGCGAAAAAATCTTGGATTTCCTGCATGCAGGAACCATAAATTTGGAGATCTAATCAGGTGGTAGAGAATGGAAGAACGGAGTGATACAATGGAATGCCATTTAATGGATTTCCTTTATCAGAATTTATTTGATCTGGAAATTTCACGCCTCATCGGTCGCTTAAAATTCATGAAAATTCCCTCAGAAATAACTCAAATTGACTTTGACGCATCCTAAAGAGAAATTTCCGCATCTTAGAATTGCGTTTCCGCCCACACGCAATAACATCCCAAATTTAAATTCTAAACCGTGTGAGAAAATACCGAAAATCGATGCTATTAAACTCGCAATATCGAGTTTGAACTTTTATTGCGTCATTTGAAATTTAAAATTCTTAATCGGCAATGTTAATGTCGCAATACGGCAATGCCAGAGTTTTCGTTCTGAAATAGAAGCAATAAATAGACTTTTGGCAGTGGTACACCTTGTGGGTCGATCGATTATTCAATTTTTAGGTTAACTTTTACAAAATAAAATATTTTAAGGTTATCTTTGCAATAAATCACCTGAAATCAGTTAGAAAACGACGGAATAAATGTTCCAAGAGTGTAGAGACTTAAAAAAACATAAATCTTCGCATCTAAACCAAACTTTAACCGTTCTCTCCTAAGAAGTCTAAGGCACTGTCAAAGATTGTGACAAGATTAGCGTCGTAAAATCAAATATGTGCCTTAAATGGCAATCGGAATCGGTTTGTGTTTTATAGAGTTTTGTTTCGTGCCTTTGCACAACGTTAATCTATATGCGCGAAGCTCGGAAATGATTTATTGTCTCGCTTCGGCATCGAATGTATCAATATTAATGACAATTTATGTGTTTAAAAATAAATAAAACCATTTATTATCAGAAACGCTCTCTCGCAAGCTTTTTCGTCTTTGCGACTGTTTTGCTTATTTTCGTTTCGTCAGATTGGAATTTAATTTACCTGCTGAAGATTTTTGATTTATCTTTAAAGCTCGGAGTGAGGGGCCAGGCGTGCGCGCAACATTCAAGGCAAAATAAATGTTTAGGCCGAGTGCGGCGAAGAAGAAGACCGTGTTCAAAGCTTTAGTGCTATGCGCTTTCTTTAAGATGAATTATGATTCCTTGGGATGGAATTCCGGTTCTTCTTTGTTGCCCCCGAATCATTACTAATTGCCTCACCTTCGTCCGTATAATAAATTATTTTTGAAAGCGCAACACAAAATTCAGTTATAAATATTTACGATGTTTTCGTGAATGCATTAAAGCGACGTTGTTTGCCAGTGACGACAGATTTACAAGCTTCTCACAAGAACTTTTCTACTCAACCTGACTTCAAAATCGAGTTCCCTTTAAAATTTAAGTCAATATTGTCTACGAAAACATCAAAATTTGTGTAAGACTCAGAACAACATATTTGTCAATCAGCGCTGACGTCAATGACAGCCATCCCTGGAGTAACATCGGTCCCGGAGCGACTGTTTTCCGTCGTTGGTGTTTTTCCGAACAGCAATTTACAAAAAGTAGCAAACAACACAGGAAGACTCAAAATAAATTAATTGATAACAGATGAGAGCGAACATCGGCGATGGATGATTATGCTGGTGCAGATGGTGTGTTTATATAGCAAGCAAACTCAACCATATCTAAGCTATTTGTTCAGAATCTACGTTCGTTCGGAAATTTGGATCATACCGCGATGAACATTTTATGTAAATCAGCGATTTCTGAGTGTTATGATGTTACAGACAGCATTCAAACCCAAGCCGGAAAAATAGCACTAACATTGGAGCGTAAATAAATTATGTCGAAAAAATGGAAATTTTTGTATCAAATAACACATTAATATGAATAAAATATAAGGCATCAGTTCGATGAATATTAATGTAAGTCGATTTACATATTTCAGGCATTACTGTTGATGTTCCCTTAAGAACGAACCACTGTCTCCGAGCTTTCGTCGCTTAGTCAGAATTCTTGGGCAGGCCTTGCAGATTACTTTGTGGCCTGAAAATCTCAACGGTGAAATGAGTGTCGAACGGTAATTTATATACGCGATCGTCGAATCGTTTTTATTGAACTTCGTTTCCTTCTCAAGCATTTCTTCTTGATTCCGTTTTCAAGCCACGACACAAATGTTAATGAGACGAACATCGAAAAAAATCGGTCGTCGGATTTTATGACGGGAACATTAAGCGTTTGTTACTTCATGATCGAGTACAGGATGTGATTTTTCAACGATTCCGTTTCATTTCATGCTTTTAAACTGCCACCCGTTTCGTTTTCCTTAAACGCAAGCGAAGTGAGATGTTTTTGGTACCATATAATACGTTTGAAGCCATCTTGCACAAGCGTTGGAATAGTATTTTGGTTGTGTTTGCTTAAATTTCTTCAATTTTGTCTCCTGTTGAACTACTGAATGTAATGTTCAAAATGTCTTAAGTTGTGCAGAGTTAGGAATATAACAAAGAACACAATGATTTTTTGTTGATCATGACCCCAATAAGTGAAAAAACTAAGTTTTACTTTGATATCTGTGTTATCACTTGTACAACAAGTACATAACCCGAAGAAGTGTTGGGAAAGTGCTTAAAATTTTAGTTCAATAGTGATTCTAACCTCAAAAATTATTTCAAGTAAAAATTTAACCTTAAAACTAGCAGCTTAGCTTGCTTCAAAGACATAACTCGACATAACCTTAAAAAGTATCTTCAGTTTTCTAAATTTCAAAGTCCATGACCTCGAAAACTATAAAAACCTCAAATTGGGCTTCCTTCCTGTCCCAGCTTGTTCAAGGTGTCTTCAATCTGTGAAGTCTTCGGCAACACTTGCTATCATAGAGTGACGAAGTGGCGAACGAAAAAAAGTGTCAAAAATCATTAATTAGACTTAGCGCTTGACTAATTAATTACCTCGGCACTAGCAATTAAAAGTCGCATTTTATGTCTCCGAGCGTTTCTCAGTGGGATAGCGAGCGACAGTGAAATTAATGAGGTTTTAATTTGATAAATCAATATTGATAAGAATTTATTAACTTTTTTTTCAAGAGATTTCATGTTGCGAGCACCATCACGTCTCCGATCTCACGTAATTCAGGGTTGGGAAGACGGAACAACGCTAAGTTTGAGTTAATTGTTGAGCTTGTAACTTTAATTGTAACGTCAACGGAATTTAAATTCGTTCCTAGCACGGACTTTTGTTCCACGCCGGAGTTCTGCATTTGATGTTTCGCTTGAATTTATGAATTTTTTTGTTCTAAATTTCATTCGATAATTAATTTATTTCAATTAAACAACAAATGAAGTTTCTATGCGACAACAGCGGAGCTTATGCTTAACCACCGAGTGTAAAATTCAGTTCACATCGGCTTGGGAAATTTTCGTTAGGTGATTTCGTGATGTGAAAACATTTGCATGCCGCTGTTTTGAGTGAGTTTGGCGAATGTGCGCTGCTAGAACTTTTATTAAATTTCACTGAAATTGCATTTCGCAGTGGATCACGCAATATTTATGTTCTGATGAGAGTTTTTGATGGGTCTTGATTACCTGCACGCTGAACACGGGGAGTGTTCCAGCAATTTTGGCGTGCAACCGCAAACATGAAAGCAAAGTGAAGTATCGTTGGAACAGGTTCAATTTATCGGGCTGACCACTAATTCGATTCTGTGCATCAAACGTTAATCTAATCGTGAGGCCTTTTTCACTTTGTGATTATGAAACTGGAAACTTTTATCGAAGTTTCATTCATATTTCATTTGTCGGGCTGTTTGAAAGGGTTTCGTGAGAAGTTTTTGGTTCATTAAAGTGAAAATCGAGTTTCGAGAATGAGTTTGAAACTATTAAGGCAGTTTTCGTTGTTCTACCTGGCGTTCTGGGCGCTGGCTTGGCAGTATGCACAAGTAAAAAAACTGTTGTTTGTTGTCGGTGAACTTTAGGCTGTTTTTCAGCCTTTGCGAGATTAATTTTTCATTCAACGGAATAAATTTTTAATTGTGTAAACAAAGTAACGAGCCTCACGGGCTATTAATAAGCCAAACATTGTAGCAAATTAAGCTTCTTTTGAAGTTGTTTCATGACCAACAGCAAATTTTAATTGCTTTAAAAACTTTTCCATATCTCCAGCTTAACAACGACTTCAGGTCCATCAATGGCAGAAAACTCAAAGCCCAGAACGACTTTCTGATGAAATTTGCATTGTGCTATTTGTGTTTTCAGTTGTTGGCCAAGTCTGTGGAATATTTCATCATAATTTCGTTTAAAAAGGGTGACTTCAAGTCGAGGAAAGTGACACCACCACAAGATCCACCTCAAAATGTCGAAAACAATGAAATTCCTCTGGACGAACTTAATTGAAAAGCAAACAATGCAGGCCATCAAATCTTCTACCTTTCCTAATCCCACACCGATAAGTAAATGCTCCCCAAACACTGAAAGGAAATAGATACAAATTTTACATCACGGAAATGCTGCCAACGAAGCTCCCGGCTTCCTTAACTCAATTCTGAGGTTTTTGCGGCCCAGCATTTTGTAACACAAATGAACCAACTTTCAGCACCAAATGTAATTAAAGCGGAATAAATGCTTCGAGACACCATCATCAAAGTCTGTGTATGAGTCACATTCCCCCATCCGACGAATGATTAAATCCGAATCAATATTCCGACCTTCCTGTTGAAAAACTTCAATGTCAATCTAGCGATAAATAAATCTGTGCTCGTCTCTCATTTGCCCTTCGAACGAGCGAGAGCGAACCCCCGAGAATCATTTGCTGTGACGGGGGAAAACACATGTCAATGTTTTGAAATAATTTGAGTGACATGATCAGACAATGTTTGCTGGGGGTTAACGAGAATTACGAGAGAAAGCCCGCCGAAAATCCGGAGCAGAAGTGAAGATTTATTTTTAGGGCGCGCAATGATAAATAATGTAAAGAAGGAACGAGAAAAATTGGAGTTTCCTGTGAAAATAAATGTTTATAAAATTCTCGTTTCCGTGTTTTTCCTTTTTTAACACACCTTGCTTTAACTTAGAAATAAGTTTAGAAGATTTTTCTATTTTTCGAATATTTTAACCTTGGCTAAGTCAAAAGCTCAGTTGCAAAGGCCGAAGAAGGGTGGAGTGGGTGGTTTTAAGGTGCAGATTGCATATCTTAAAGTGCAAATTTAGCAAAAAGATCAAAACTAGGACAAAATGGAAACTGAAACACTTGTAAATCAGAATGCAAAATGGAACACTCAAACATCCGAACATTTGAAAAATAAAGTGAAGAACGGAACACTCAATCATAAGGTGTGTTCTAAAACATTATTTTTATATTTGACTTGTTCCCTTTTTGTGTCGCAGAGTTTATGTCACTGTGTGCCATGTCATTTGACAATAATTGTCTGAAAAATAGCTGATTGACAATGAGATGAAAAATGTTCTCGTAAATCCTTCACCGAAAAGAAGCACAAGACGACAACATTGTCTCTGAAAACTGTCGATAATAAGCGAAGGATAAATGGCAGTTTAAGTTCCTGAAGACGACAACACAAAAGCTGCGATTTAGCGTGCTGCCATCAGCGAGCTTAGAACAACGTCAACAAATGCCTTGTTAAAATGTCACCTTAGTAAATATCGATTCAGAGAAATAAAATTGTAATTTTACAATGATTACGTCGACCGATGACGACCCCAATGCTCTGTTGTGGTGTAAATTTCGTATTTTATCGCATCACCTCGCCGACATCGCTGTTAAGACAAATAAATTGCTTTATTATACTGCAAACAAGGAGTCGCCAGAGCTAGACGTCGCGATCGTCTGCAGTGCCCTCCACGTTTCACTTGAGCAATAAGCGATGAAATTTCGCTGAAACATTAATTTCCATTTTTAGACCGTTTGGGCGATTAACGTGTTGTCTCATTTTTATTTCTTCATTAAGGCATTGAGAAAAAACGGCCGGGCTGTATTTATTGGGTGCCTTAAACGAGCCTTGGAGCTATTAAAAAGCAGGAAAAAATTGAAATGAATGTGTTATCATCAAATTCTCACCATCATAAAGATTCATTTAAATCCATCTTTGCTGTTTTGTAAGAGTTTAGCGCGATGAAAATGCAAAGGGAAGAGAATGAACAGGCGATGAGTTTAAATACTAAGAAATTTTCATTCAATTTCGAGTGCTACAGAAGCTACTACGGTGAACACAAGGAGCAGCAGCAAAAAAATCTTTGTTTAATTTAATTTTATTGTATTGCTTTAGCGCTCCTTCTCGCTCACTCGTGTTTTTAACGTTCGCCATTCATCGGTGGAGCGTACAGCACAGCACCAGAAGCAGATGATGGATTTTTTCATCCCATTTCATTCGCGTGGCTTCTCAACGGAGCTTCTCCAGAGCTGCTAAGTAGCGAATGAGCAAAGCGGATCGAAACAAACGAAAAATTCATCATTGAGATAGCAGCGAGGAGAGAAGGAAAATGAATTAAAATAAAACAATTCGACTTGAACGAAACCAGGCAACGAATATCGAACAAAGAGAAAAAAATTGTTAAAATGCTTGATCCTTCAGTTTCCTCGAAACACAGCTTCCATCTAATAACATCTAATTTTTATGTGTATTTCCACTTGCTTGTTTTTATGTTTCGCTGATGTCTTTTGTGCCGAAAATGAAAGGCTTTGTCAGAAAGGGGAATAAATAATCGTGCCGGTTTTAATTTTGATCAGTAGTTACGATGATGAACAGCGTTGCATCGAAATAGGGCGGACCGACTAATTAAATCTCTAATTTCATGGTGCAAGAACTCGAATCGGTCATATCAAGTGATTGAACTGCTGGGAAGCTTTAGAAACTCGCACATTGTGTGCATTAAAAAGCCAAAATAAATTTAAAAAATCTTAAAGCCATATAGCTAAATTTTCCGTCTCTATTTTTGCCCACATCCCAGTCTCTTCGTCTTAATTTCTAAATCCCGGCAGCTTTTCTGCCACGACCAGCAAGCAGATAATTGAAACAACGTTATTGTAATTTTCCGCTCATTCATTTATGAGATGTTTGCCAAGGCTTTCCGCAGTGCGAAGCGCTATTTTCAGAAGAACTGCGACCGCAGGCTCTGAATCTCTTGCAGCACATACACACGGTATCGACAACTCATTCATTGTAATTAATTTGTCAATGAGATTCGCCTTTGCGCTCGACTTGCAATCGCTGCTCATTCAATTTGCTGTATTCATTATTGGCTTTGGATGCGAAATTGCTGTGAGAAACACATAAATTATGCATGTCAATTGATTTCAATTGGATTCCACAGCAATTTCTTCCCTTTTTTATTACAATCTATTGAAATTAATTCAAAAGCTCCCTTGGGTAGGTGTAAAGGAGTGTAAACACTCGTTCAAAATGCAAATATTTGCGTTCGAAAGACTTAATGGTCAGTTTTGAAAGCGTTTCAGTAGCTCGGAGGCTTGATTAGCACTCAGAAACTCCCGAATCAGCAAATAACCAGAGAATTAAAGAAAAACATAATTGCCAATTCGGTTTTACGTGCTTTTCTCGTTTTCTACCTCTCGGACTTCTGATATCTTAATTGCATTTGATCTGCATCGCAAACCGTTCTCTGCTTTTCCGTTTTCTTCAGACAGTTGGAGCGAGGTTCAGAAGCCCCACAATAGCTATCAAACTAATAATGACACTGCACCGTAGCTCGTAGATGAACATCGCAGAGGCTAATTATGTTAAATAGCTGCAGATACAGATGAAAGAGAAACGAACAAGTGACGAACAAGTGAAGATAACAAGAAATGCCTTCAAGTGCATTCCGGGTCGGTATCAGCTCTGACACTTAACCATCTTTATGTGCTGCTCAATTTGTTCGTTTTACTGTCTCTCTATCGTGGCTTCGTTCGTCGTGACTGCAAATGGTTATTGTGTTCGTTTTTAGTTTTGACTGGAACGGCAAACAAACGCCAAGACGAAGAGCGAGAAAAGGGCAATAAAAGGTCGTCAGCGTCGACGTAAGTGCCGTGCATTTGAATGGAAGCGTTCGATGGCACCGTACTGCCTTGAGACAATCGATGCTTCAATGCGGGGGTGCCGAGAGAATTCCATTTAATCGATCTCGCACTCAACTAAATGTGTTTGATAATTTTTCCCGGAGATTCCGATTTTATGTCGGAAGAATTTCTGTGCTTTGTTTTTATTTCAAACGAAGCAGCTATCTGGCATCATATGTTTTTGTTTGTTTCATCTGTTTGCAGCGCTTCCACCCCGACATTATTCAGCGGGGAATGAGAAGAACTCTACGAGAATATAATAAAAATGTGTTAGCAAACAAACACGATATTTAAATAAAGTTGTCGTGTTGTTTTTTGTGTTTATTTAGTTAAAAACAAGACCTTATGTTCTGTATCTTTCGGTGTTCTGTGTTGTCGAGTGTCGTTTCTCTCCTTTTCACAACTTCAGTTCCTTTCTCGTTCACGTCGGCTCCTTTCCGGTCGAGGAATTACAGTTTCAGAGTGCAAAGGCGTTGATAGGCGATTTATTATCACGACGAAAATCTCTTTTTTATTACAAATTATCATGCGAAATGTCGCTTGAAAAAATGAAAGAAAAGAAAGGAGAGAAAACACAACAAAGAACTGGGAAACCTTTTGTAAAGGTTCGAGTGGAGAATTCAAAGGAGATGGCACGCTATTTATGACTGTTTCCACTAATAATTCAACCTTTTGAGTTATTAAAATGTAACAGCTATTAAAATGATTTTATCGCAGTTTTCCGGTCTTGTTTGTGTACACAAGTTTAGAAACATTCAAAATGTCCAAAGCTTCAATTTTGAATTGAACTTTCAAAAAAACGTTGAACTACAGATCGATTCAACTTCTTACTCTACAAATCAACTCATAATAACTTAAAAGCATTAAAATTGACTATAATTATCTAAACTTTAAGAACTTAGTGTCAACAAGACCCTTCTCAAAACTTTCCAAACATCACTCCACTAACAATTCCGCCCTTTCTGCTAAAAATTTTGTGCACGACAAAAGAAATTTATGACATTTCATGAGCGTTATCTAAAGTCACATAAATAAATTTTAAGTTTACGCTATTGTGTAGATGCATGCAAAGAATCAATTGACGCTGTAGCAGAAGTTATTAAGCTGACGCTATTTGTCAGATGGGAATCGCGGTCAGACAATTAATTTCGTGGTGTTCATATTTTTCCCTCCCAAGAGCTTCATTCAAAAGTTTCACTTTTTCTGCGACATTTTTGTATGAACGACACTTTTTAACGACGCCATCAACTGGTTTACGATTTTTTTCTCTCAAATAAATTTTCACAATTTTTTGTCTACTCGGAAATCTTTATGAAAGCAATGAAATATTATTTTTTGTGTGTATTCGGTGAAATGACTATTTAGTACTACAAATTATGTTTTTGAGTGACATTTGAATAGACGAAGAACAACAAAAAAAAATTGTTTTCCAACATTTGCCAAAGGCAGAGTTTGAGTGGAACGAGCACTCGGGACTATAACCCAAGAGAAATTTGTGAGAATGTCTGTCTCATTCAACCCCGAACTTTTCAATCAACAAATGGCATAAAAAAGTTATGGAACAGGAACATAATTTTTTGTTGCCACAAAGCAAGTAAAAACAGCGAGAAAACGAAGCCACAAAAAGAATTCAGAAGAAAGCTGTGCGAAGAATGTTGTACATGGGAAATTATCACGCATACTTTACGCGTCTGTCGACTTGACATCGACGATAAGGACATTGACATTCACCAGTCGTTGGTCTCGTTTGTGCCGCTGCTGCGGCATGACGAGAATTATTTAGATCACTTCAGTTCAGTGTATACACGCGGACGCACACAATCAACAGATAATAATTATGAAGTTATGTTGTACATGCGGCTCTTGAATCTCAATATCAACATCACAATTAAGTTCATTCCTTGTTGTATTATTCGCATCAACTGCTGTTGCCTTCGATAACAACCATTGTTCGAATGGGGAGGGTAAGGAAGAACGAGACGCAATACAGCGACCACAAATTCATAATGATTTTAATGATCTTAAGGAGCGAAAATCACATGGAAGAATTGTAGCAGCACGACAGTCAGCCAGAGACAGCGAAAGCAACAAAAGCGTTACTAATATTATAATTTGACAATTCCATTTATCGTTTCATTATGCGATGGGAAAAGAAGAGACGCGAAGAGCTAAGCAATGCTAGGGGGTTCGGAAAGAAGAAAAGCGCGAACGATGAGAATTTTAGAAAATTGAATTCTTTTCCTTTCTTTTCTCGTTCTTCGTTCTCAAGGTAAGAGTTTAACATAATGAATTTGTCGTTAACAATCATTTTCGGTTGGAAATTACTTTTCACATCGAATTTCCGACTGTTGTGCCGTCATCAACCCAGAAAACTCTCTCTCATCGCGATAATTTACATTTCATTGAGTGGAAACGGGAAGAGCTGAAACTGTTTGTTCAGCCGCTTGCATATCACCAGCGGCTGTAGATGTAATCGGTCATTTGGTTAGAAGTGGAATTGAATTAACAGTTACAGAAAAGAAACCACTCAATTACGCAATTGAAACCGTATGGAAATAGTTGCATAGGAGTGGACGCAAGCGATGTGAAGATTCTGACGGTTATGAATACTTCCATATCACATTTCACTCGACGCCACTTCCAAATCATTCTTTCCGATTGCATGTGAAGAAGTCGCGAAATTGATTGATGACTTCTCGTATTGGCTAGGATTGCTATGTCAACGATTGATGTTCAATCAAACGAATTATGTTTGATTTGATCAAATACACATCGAACAACGAATTTTTTTTCATACCAATCAAAAACCAATTTTTCTTATGCCACAATTACGAGGCAGTAAAAGCGAAAAATCGAAAAAATAACAAGAAATGCGTTGCTTAATTGCCTGAGCATAAAATCTGTTATTAAAAAATTTATTAATTTTCTGCGTCATTCTGGTTCGTCAGGCACAGTCACATACACGTCGTTGACGGCCTGGGCACACACTGCTTTTATTGCTGCTTTAATCAGACGAGATAAATCATGTGAAATGAGATCTTCTCTTGTTATTATAATTCATCGAGAGCAGGAAAGTTTTTTGTGCTGTAGCTTCTGCATTCATTTGTTGGCTTTTTCAGTTGTTTTTGATTTAATGTCGCCACACAAGATCATCTTTTACATATTATAATGATGAGGTCTGACGATGATGATGTATGATGTTATTCTCATGCTAATATTTACGTAGATTCCGAGGAGGGATCTAGAGCGATGCAAATAAACCGCACCAACCTGAGAGAACATCTCGAAAGCATACTCAACCGCGGAAAATCGATAACTCGAAGAAGCAAATATTTACGTTTGAGCTTTCTTCAGCCTCCCCAGCCAGCCCAGCCAACCTCGAAATTGCTTTTCCAGCCTTTTCAGTGCCTTTCCAATAAAATATTAAAATTTAAATCCTTTCCCTCCCTCCACACTGCGATCCAAACATCAGGTGGGCGATATTTACCTTCTCTGATTTCTGGCTTGAAATATCAAAACATAAACAGCATAATGCAGCAGGCACATTCGCAAACAGAAGAAGTGGTGTGTGAGAGACTGAGACCGAGAAAGGTTATCAAGACGACACATAACGACGTTGAACTGTCGCATTTCGATATTAAAAAGGATGTTATAAACCTGTCAGAGTGGAGAGTGTCGCGAAAGAACAACCGCAAAACGGTTTTTCATGACTACACGACAAGTCGAGAGCAGCGACGTAAGATGAACACAATATCTCATAAATATGTATGTAATGACGAAGGAAAACGTAAGAAAAGAGATTCATAATAATTGGGAGAGGGAATGTCACGACAGCGACGAGAGCTACGACAAAAAGTCAACCTCAGGAATGTCTTTCACCGCGCTAAAGTTCTCCGCAAGTTTTATGTGTTGCTCCGGCATGGCATGCATACCAGGGCTTTGTGTTTATGTAAATACAAACGGGTATTGTTTATCATTTAACGCCAAAGAATGTTGAAATCTTCTTACATTTCTAGGTTGAAATCTGATTTCTCAAGAATTTCTTAAGAAATTCACTTGTGACGTCATTGCAAATCTCCCCAAACGATTTGAAAACGAGAAGCTGAGAACCGCAGCGCTAACCGTCGCAGCAAGCTGTTCAGCCTTTAAACTGTCTCTGTCGTTCATGACTCAAGCACTGCAGGCACCTTCCGCCGACGATATCTTAATTTGAACGGGAACATCTTCGCTGCGCGCTCTCGTGCAACTCGTTATGAAGTTCACTTTCTATGCAAGCGAACAAAATGTGCCTCAAATGTCGTCGTTCTTGTTATTAAATTATTTCATCTGGGCATGTCTTGAATATTAAGAATCCAACGATGTTTCTGTCAACATCGAGCAGACACGACGAATTTATGACGAGAACGGCTTATGGCTTTTCATTTCCAAAAGAAGAAATGAGTTGACCTATTTCGGCTTATTTTGGACGGGATGCAGTACAACTTTTATTCCACTTTGTACGTCGCTTTTGGAAGGGGAAAAATTCCATTAAAACATGGATCCCAATAAAACACATTACAAAGTGAAACCATTTACGGATTAAAACGAAATTACTTCGACTAAATCGGATTTCACCTAAAGAGCCATTTTGTTTTTCCTCTGTTAAATGGCTTAATGGAAGCAATTGCATTGGGTTCGAAGCGTTCGGAACAGCTTTCCTGAGTTCGCTTTTCATCTCATCCGAATACCCTTCGATTTTGGTCCACGTATTGATGTTAATTTTAAGCTGTGCTGGCATTAACACTGCTCAACTTTACTTCAAACTCTGCCAGCTGGCTCGCAAGCTTCTCCATAAATCGTTCCTGAATGATAATGGAACTTGTAATTCCATTGCAATTAACGTATATACTTATCTTGGCGCATTTTATCTGCGTATTTTGCTCTCTCTCGAGAAATTAATTATTTCAACCCGTTTTCTGCCCTTTTTTTTCTTCATCACGTGCATTCAGGGACTTGGAAAGTTGGGGTGAAGTTTTGGTTTTGTGGGATATTTGAAAAGTTAAAAGACTTGTAGAAGTTTGATTGCAGTTTGAAGAGAAATGAAGAATTGTTTTTGTTTTTGACAAACATCTAGATAAAGTGGGGGTAATCTTCTGCAGCGCCACCTCGTGAAATGTCAAGATTAGTAGTCAATAATTCACCAGGCGGCACTGCTTACCAAAAATATACTTTAGCGATATTGCCGCAATCAATCTACGAAATTCACGAGGTTGCGCTGCACTCAACTTTATACAGACTAAGCAAATTATCAGTTTTTTTAACAAAATTTTGTCTTTTGTCAATTGTTAATTGGTTAATTTTAATTTTTTTTACAAATCTCAGAAAAACCACCCATCTCACAACTCCCTCTGTCCTTGCATACAAGGAGTGACTTTGTATGCAGTAAACTGCTTTGAAACGGAGAAAGCCAACATATAAAATTAAAAATAGCCTTAACGCAGCAAAAAAGAAACTGCGACGAAGCGCATCATATCGAGAGAACGGTGATTTCGACAAAGTGTGACCACCTGCATGCCGTCGACCAATCGCAGCGCAGAAGAATCAAGTGATTTCTCTGCATGTCTTACGTAAAGAGCCTTTTTACCTTCTTTTCGGCCGTTTTCTTACTTGATTTAATCGAACATCAAGAAGACTTTAATGTCTTGTGATGTCCGAGTTTCGAGTTGAACCCAAAAGAAGGAATAAAAAATGATCTTAAAAACCAGTTCCCGAGTCAACTTTCTGGGGCTTTAATTTTGGGTCTCAGATAATTTTTTGTTTCTTAATTTAAACATCATACATGACTTGAAATGATTAAAATTGTGTCTTTCTCGGCTGCGGTTTCTTAAAGGATGAACACAAAAATTCAATATGTAGATTGTCGCATCGAATTTTGATGCAGCATTTTTGAAGGAAACCTTATGTGGAAACAGCCCGGCATGCAGTCGAGTGCTAACAAACCCCTCGATAGCGATTAAATGTAAGTGCTGAGATCGTTATATGTCCTCGCTGGGATTCTTTCGAGCCTTTTCTGGTCTTTGCTTTCATCGTCAAGGCACATCTTGAGACCAAAAAACTGCGCTCAATAAAATTTCAACTTGACGTCTCTCTCATCAAGATTGTAACTCGATAGCCGATGTAACATCTTAAATTTCCAACCCGAAAAAAACAGACAAACATTTTTTTTCTCGCATTGTGGCTTTATGAGGCTTTAAATTTTGTGGTAATAATCAGGTTCTTAAACATTATTTTTTTTGCGATGTAGAAGCCTTTTTTATGCGCGCGAAGCTTCTTTCGCAGAATTCGCTACAGAAAAAATTACATGCAATCATCAATTTTATCGATTTGATTTGGTCGATAATGTCGAAAGCAAATATCCTCTCGTAACATGTTAATTTCAAGAACTTCACTCGCTTCTCGAGTTTTTGTTGTTGAAATAAATTTCGACGGTTGAAGTCCGAAATCCGGGGCGGATTGAGAACAAGCAACTTCTGAATTGAAGACGGATTCAAGCTGATTGCTGGAAGGATAATGATCAGATTCCTCATCCGAGATTTGGAAGAGTTATTTTAGTTTGTGTACAGTTTTATGATGGTGAACGAATGGGATTGTACGATGGTTTCGTTAATTTTTTAGTTGAAACTTGATTTTGGCGATGGAAAATTAAAATTTGTAGGTTATTTGAATTATCAGAATGTTTTACAAAGCTCGTTCTTCAAGAAATAGAAGTGGCTTTGAGGTTAAAGTGTCAAAGTTTAAAACTTCAAATATATTTTGCTTTTGAGGTTATAAACTGGAGTTTAATTAACTTTACTTGACTTGCGTCAAAACTTTTCGACACTCAAAATTCAAGCCAAAGGATGCTTGTACTTGTAGACACGTAAAATAAACTAAACGTTCAAATCATGACATAACTTCCGATCTTCCCCAATCAAGCAGAAATATCAGAAGAATAACAATTTGCATATTTACCTCGATCGTATCTCTATCGCACAGTGCACACTCGTCTGCAGAGTGAGACGTCTTCAGAAGAATCTCGTTACGATCTAAAGTGAACAGGAAAAAAGAGAAAAAAGGATATCATTATACACATCCTTGCTTTTTATGCTAAATTACATTATAAAATTACGATTAAAGACACTTATGAGCGAGAAGAAGTTTGGCTGGTTCGTGTGGAGCTCGTTGAAGTGGCTGCAAAGTGTTTGTGAACGCGACCCGCGACTTGAATTTCAAGTTTTCTCACTCAGATGGGATGCAGTTGACGGCGGGGGTTCTAAAAGCGACGCCAGTTGAACAGTCACAACTTTAAAGATTTTATTTTTGGCTTTCCAGGAAAAAGTTGAAAGTTCTGCGCTTTTACGTAACCTCCCATCACCTCCATCTGCAACATGAAATTCGCTTGATTTTCAATAAACTTCGCTGCTTCACTCTCATCGACTTTTAATTAATTTTCGTCTTAAATTCAGGCTCCGTCGACGTAAACTTTTGCTTCTGTTTTGAGAAGTTCAGTCCCTCAACTGGCCCATCGAGAACATGCCCGAAGTCAATTTATGGAGTTTTAATTATGTTTTCGTCGTCCGACGACGAAACTGCTGTTTTTGATGCTACAATCGGACGAAGGCGAAGCAAACTTGATGAAAATTAAGTAACCTCTTGCGCAGTATTTTTAATTACTTTTCTTTGGATGGACGACTTCAGTTAGACTTCAGTTGGATTTATTTACGATGCGGGGATAAGAGGGAAGAACTTTATCCCGTCTTAATCTTGTTGTTACAATTGTGTTTAAACATTGCAAAACAAAGTTTCGCATTGACAGCTTAGGTGTCGCCAAGGCATGTCTGGCTAACTCGCCATTGTTTCTCACCCGAGTGCTGTTAGCAAATTTTCGCCGAGCATTCGACAAGTCGTTGCAAAGGAAAACATTTTTTGCCTGTCCACGGAGCTTATGCCATGTCGAGAAAACTCTGCACCCAGAATACAAATGAGTTTTCAGTCATTGACAACGAGTTTTAATTTAGAATTTTCACAGCGTCTACAAACGGTTGAAATTAAGAGAGACGCTACTGAAACTTTCTTAATTCTTAGTCTGCTAAATTATGCAAATGAATTTTGATTGCTTGGCTTTAATAAAAAAAGGGAAATGCCTTGATGAAATGAACCATCCGTCCGTCCCCGGGTTGTGCATCAAATAGCAACTAATTTGTGAAACAAAACAAACCAAGAAGAACCTCGCGACTGATTAAGAGTTAAACGATATTCATTTCAGCCTGAAGTTTCAGCGAGTTCTCGTTTTAGGTAGACGACAAAGTTTTCTCAAAAAAGAATAAGCAAGACAAATTAACTCAGCCATCTTATCTCGAACGGTTTGTAGCGGTTCCACTCGAGAGTTTCAAAAATTAAATGAATTCTCAAGCAAAATCATTCGCTGGGAGATTTTTTTGCTGATAGGGCACAACTTTGATGTTGAAAGCCGTTCCGTGTTTTACATAAACACTAGAATTAAGTAATTGCGGCCATCGTCTCTGATGATTTTTTGAATATTTTTGATTCACAAAAGTCTTCAAGTGCAAAGCCCTCAAAGGCAACTGTTGAATGCCGCATCAAAGTCAAGGGAAATGACACAGCTTTCAATCCAATCGTCTTCAACTCCATTATTTTCTGTTCTACAGCCGCGTTTTTTTTTTGCTTCATTCAAACACGAGTAGTTTAACTGACAGCCGCTATCTATAAACCCAAAATTTAAGACGCCCAAAACGTTTAAAACATTCTCAAGGTTAAATTGATTCAGTAGCTGTGCATCATAAATTCCGAGATAAGACTTTAGCACAGAAGTCTTAATTGCGCGTTTCTCGTTAATTTCTGTCGTCAGACAACACTCAGCTATATCAAAACAAGTTTCCATGTCTGTTGCCCCTGCAATATCGGATTTCACCGCGCGCTACGAAATAAATTGTGCTTCGATAGAAAATGTTTCAAATTTCTATCGAAAATCGAGTCAAAATTGAAATTCCAATTTCCCCCGAAATTAATTTTCAAATCGTGTTTCTTTCGAAGCAATTCGCCCAGTCAGGTGAGTTGCGTATAATTTCTAGCATTTATCTCAATCATCACATTTTGTCAGGTAGACCCGAACCCAATCGCCATGGGAACTCACAATCACCGTAGGAATAAATTTCGTATCTGATAATAGAAAAATGTTTGTTGTTTTAACAAATTGTCTTGCTGTTCGCAGTTTAATCCGTGGAGTTTGGAATTCCGTCTCAGCAACGAAGACATTTTTAGATGTTTTCAAACACTTTTCCACCGAAATTTCAGCTTGCAGACCGAGATGGCAATCTTCAGCCAACGTTTGTCTTCGCTATCAACGTAAAACATTATTTATCACAATTAAATTTGCTGACAGAGTTTATTTGGAAGTTTTCTTCTCGGATTTCGTCTCCAGATGACAAGTGAACGAATGTTTCTGTCCCTATCCAGTCTCGTTCCCTCGTTTTTGTAAAACTGGAAACATAAAAAACTTTTCTCTGAATATAATCACTTTGAGACTAGTTTGCCGTCATATTGTTGATGATAGGGACACTCCAACGAGAGAAGGAGAGGAAAAGTAAATTAGAAACTGAATAAAAAAGACATTACAGCTATCAACAGGTAGATTTAACACCTAACCGACTTCGGCAAGGAACATCGAGAGCGAAGAAGAAGCAACGAGACGCCCAAGGTGAAGACTTTATCAGTTCAATGTACAGTTGATGATGATGTTGGTGGTCAGATGGATACACACTGCACACTTAAACCTGATTAGACTGATGGGAACCCGCTCGGGGACGATACAACCGACCCTATTCATAACCGTGACCACCGAGTCCTGCCATTAAACAAAACCAGAACATTTTTAAGGTTTCAGACTTCTTCTTTCCGTTCCTTCTCACCCGGTCCTAATCTCGCCCGAAACTTGAATCGTATAAAACGTCTTTCTATTTGACTCATAGTGATAATAAAACAGGACACCAAAATGAAAAACTTTTCTCTCTTCCCTCCCTGTGCCACCTGTAGTGACGACTGCGGTGGAGTCGACGCAAGCAAAACGAACGATGATGCCTTGTGTCGACAGGGTTTAGTAAAGTCTCATAATAGATTGAGTGATTTTCGAGTTCTTTTCGGGCGCCCGAAGCTGTGCGTATTGTGGCGGGCGCAGTCTGTTTTATTTGGGAATTGATTGTGATTAATCAGATACGTTCAAGAAGGGTGGATTATTCCGCATCACTTCAAAGCTCTGCTTTCATCGGCTCGTCGGTGTGCCATTCAGCGCAACAGGAAATTGATAAATTCATATTTAATATCTAACTGAGGCATTCCCGTTGCTTTTGTTTGCGTAGTGAAAGCGTCTTAAGCTGTGATTTCGTTAAGTATGTGCCGGGTTCTGTCATGGTAGAAACTTAAATGATAAACAGCCAATTTTGCTGATTAATTGGGGCTTTCAGCCAATTACTGAAGCTTCACTCCCGGGTTCAGAGATATGCAGAACGTGTTAATTAAGAAAACATGTTTTTCACATCCAAGAAAGCGTCTGTTTGAATGGGAATTATTTATAACCGAAGAACAGTGGCCAGGAGACCCGCCGTCGGCGCTCTTTGAGACTTCAATGCGACCGATTTAGAAAATGAATTTTTAATCGTAATTAAAAAGCCATTTTTGAAAGGTGACATCGAATCAATTGTCAAGGAAAAAATCAGTGAAAGAATATCCGACGTTTGCTGCTGATAAGAGCGGAACGCCAGGGCGCTTGAGCTGACGGCTCCCTTTTAATTCAATTAGATAGCTTGCTAGAAAGCTCTTTAGCTAATGGCTTATCTGGAAAGAAGAAGGAAAAAGCGATTTCCATTCCAACTCGCCTTATTCGAGACTTCTAAATTAGTTTTAATTAGGTGATGTGTTCCTTGGCATCGCACTCCGTGATCCCGCGCCACGATAGCTGCTAACAAAATTAACGAAGTGTTTCGTCGAATCGATGAATAAATTTCGCATATTCGTTTGTTATCTGATAATTAAGATGGCACAATGTGATGGTCCAAGAATTTCTCCAAAATTGGATTTTAATTTTGACAATCGTTAAAGATGTTTTCCTAATTTTTAGAGACTCGCTATAAGCCTTCTGTTGGCCTTTCGTGACTTTACAGCAGGTAACGGCACAAATGTATCAATTTAGTCATTCAAACATGTATCTCAGCCATCCAAAAATGAATTTCACATCGTTCTGAATTCAATTTCCATTCATTAAGAAGTTCATGGATCGACAAATTAGTGCAGTTACGACATGCTTCGATCTGTCGTCGTACAAGCAGCATGAACATTAATTAAAACTGCATAAATTTAACGTGCGAAGAAGCGATGCCAACGATCCGTGAACTATTGGAATCAAACGCGATGAAGTTAAGAGACTATTGACTTCACCTTTCGTCGACGCGTTCCATCTCACCTGCTGTACCATCAAAGCAGTAACTTCTCGGAAAACTTAATCCCTCCTAAAGCCCCCCTCAAGTCTCGTGTAAAACCAAAAGTTAATTAAAAACCATCAATTTTTCATGGCATTTTAAGTATCAATTAGGATTAAAACTCTCGACTGGCATATCGAATTCTCCTTTTGTTTGCGCACCGAAATGAAGTCATTTCAAAGCTATTACAAACAAAAGAGACATTTGATTTCGTTTCGATCAGTTTCAGCTTTAATCTGTCGCTAATTCCATTCGAACATGATTTTGCGCTGAGCTTTTTTGCTTTTCTACGAACGACGCTATCGTCTATGTCCACCTCGATGAACATGGCCGGAGACGAAAGAAAACAAGTAACAAAAACATAAGCTGAACAAATTCCGGTTTTAATTAGATAATTAAGTATGTATCGAAGCGACAGCTAGCAGTACCAGTGAGAAGCGGGCAAGAATAAGAAGACTTGGAAAGGAAATTGAAAAAATAAGTGAAATGTTGTTCGTGAAAGAAACGAGAATAAATAAATAAATTTGTTTCTTTCATTCAAAATTGATAAAAGTAGTGCGATAAGACAGACAAGAAAAGTTGCAGAGTATTTTTAGACTGTTCACGTTGCAGAGAGTTGAATTTGTGGAGATTTTTGGTCAGACTAGATTTAATTTTTGTTCAGAACTAAATAATGCAAAAGACTTAGCAAACTCACACTTTTATGTTCTAAGCTCGACGTTTTTTCATAATTTTATCAGCTGTTAATCTATCACAATTTGTAAATTCAAACTCGTTCCTAATTTGTTGCCAGACTTGGCCAGACACAAATCTTTCCCTTTCTGATTGTCATCTTCCGCAACAACTAAAGTGTTTTTAATTTACAGTGATTGTGAGAATCAATAAAAAACAACGAAGGCAACTTTCTGCCATGAAAATCTTAAATTTCGTGTTTCTGTATTATTCAAATTTATTAAATGAACGTTAAATTTATCGCTTTGATCAGTTTTATGAATTGATCAACGTCTTTCTTGCAGGGAACTCTCTCTGATCTGGGGCTATCTCTCTATCGCTTCTTTTGTTGCAGAGGAAATGGCCAAAGCGTTTAGATTACAGCTTTATAGAGTAAAACATATTAAAGTTATTGCCTAGTTTAAATTCCTGGTTGGTGAAACACACAACCTCGAGCCGTGGTGCGATGAAGCTGAATTAGCATAGACAGTTAAAGAAGACGAAGAAAAGAAATCGAAAAAGAGTTTAATGCTAAACAAATGATTCAACTGTGAGCGTCTAAGACCTTCCTTATTTTGTTTTTATGGAGATTAGTCCGCATCAGACTCATATCGATCGTCCGCTCCGTGAGTGAAATTGATTCGTAAATATACGAGAGATGACAGCAAATCACCATAAAGCAACTAGATCAATAATGAAACTCTTTCCTCGCCCCTTTTTGAACGATTGCTTTCACGAAGTAAAATATCACGTTTGGAATTTCCTTCGCAGCTTAATCTTAACGTCGAGATAAATTAAGCTATTCACTTCGATTTATCGCTGATCGCGCATTGCGATATCCTTGCCGTGTTTGTTTGTTCGCTTTTCCATTCTTTGTAACTGAACAAAATTTGTTAAATTAATTTTTGTTTGTCTCTAAAGCGAAATTCGATGACAGATAAAAAGAGCGAGCGCGCGAAAGCAATCCCATGAATATTCCGGAATCAGTTTTCGCCTAAATTTCGGCTTCGAATTTTACGTTCGTCGTTGTCACAAAAAAGTGGGAATAAATAACGACAGAACTATGTCGAAGATAACGCAGGCCGGGAGAAAAAAAATCAACGGAGCCGTAAAAACTATTTGGAATGTCGGTTTTTGATGTGAAACTTGATTTCGGAATGAACTCAGCGGCGAATTTATTGCTCCAGTCGTTTCCCTTTAACAAAACCACCGAAAATCTCTGGCAGAAAATGATATAAAATTTTATAACAAATGCTCGCCGATTTACAATGGAAAGTCCACTGATAGCGAAACATCTTATTGTGAGTCTCAACAGACACAAAAATTCAATCGAAAAACGAGGTGTGTTTGGTGCCAGCGTGCTTCACACTGCGAGAAAAATATGTTTTGGGTCATCAGCGACAGTTTATTAATGGCTTCTTGAAGTCGTCGCTTTGTAATTTTATTCAAAGTCTCTTTCCACAAGCTGTGATAATCAACACAATTTCCACCTTCACCGACCAACCAACCTTGTCCAAGGTTGGCCGAAAGAAAATCAATTTGCGCCCGTGCCTGTTGAGTCATTATTTGCCGTTCCATTAACATTAAAGTGCTTTCAAGAATTTTTTGCTGCTTTTCACTCTGATTGCGCATCTCCTGGCCATACAATAGACCGAATATTTAGCGTGTCTAATCAGCGTTTTGCCAGAAACATAAATTAATCTTAGTTCACTGTGTGTTGAATGGGAGAATGGATGGAAAAACCTTTTCATTACGGGGCCTGTCACGAGCCCTATCATGGTCAGCAATCACTGGTTATCAAATGATAAATTATGCCTTCACTCTAATTCAATGTCGGAGTTTTTTGTGCCTCCCTCTTTCAAGCTGATTTCTGCCATCAACTCTCCTTTCAAGTTACGCCAAAGCGTGAAGGAGAAATTTTCGGTCTTTCTTATCGATTTTGTTTGCATAAGCGAACTTTCAAAATGCGAATTTTACGATATTTTTATTAGGATCTCTTTCTGCTTGCCCAAATTATCTCTTCTTGTCCAGAAAGATGCAGAAACAGAGAAGCGAGCAAAAAAGCGACAGCATCATCATCCATCTAACGAGGGGCAAATTCTTCCACTTAGTTTTCCGCATTATATTGAAAATAAAATTGTTTGCTTATCAATTTATTTTCGTTTACTGTTATGTCTTACCCTGGGGAAAGTGTCCGAGTGATGTCAACATGTTTTGGACAGGTGACAGTCTGAGTCTAGCAATCATTAGACTTTTACAAGATCGTTGAAGGTTCAATTTGGTGTTTCTAGTGTGTTCATTTCTGCTTTCAAGTGACAGCATGTCTAAACCAAATACTTTTAGACGTCAAATGACTACTGATAATGTCTAAACTTGAAATGTCTACAGTTCGAACATTTGAGCTTGACGTTTTTGCTTCTAGAATGTCTAGACTTAAAGGTCTAGGGCAGGAATATCTAGAACTTCAAATTATGCATCCTTAACTTCTAGGCTTAACATGACTAAGGATTCAAATTTCTAATGACACAATGTCTATGTTATAAACGTCTACTGAAGTTATGTCTACCACTGAGATATCTATCAAAACTTCTGCTGTCTTGATTCACTCAAA
>JPYR01000064.1:113378-142902 GCA_000775305.1 Belgica antarctica | reverse complement strand
TAATTATAAAATCAGAGCTGTCTTTTTTTGCTTGTTTTACGTTACGTTACGTTCCCGTCTAATGTTCAAAATGAGCTAGGATCCTTCCAAAACACTGGCGGATCAAGTATTGCTGCTAACTTGGCTAACGACGGATCTTCAAGTCAACTCAGTGCTGCCAACACTCAACAGTCTAGTCAACACACTGCAGATGGATCCAAAGATCAAAATTCAGCACAAAGTCAATCGGCAAACTTTGATAACCACGGCAATCTTCAAGCTTCTAATGCCGGAACAAACACGAATGTTATCAAAGAAAAAGACCGTGAACGTGTTGAAACCGGTGGACAAGCTTCTTCGGTTAACAAAAATCAGCATGGAGCATCAAACAGTGGCGCGAACGCAAACACAGTTCAGTTCAATGAAGGCGGTGTCATGGGTCAACAGAATAATGCACAGGGACAATCTTCTAATATTGGAAACGACGGAAGCTTGTCGGGTTCGAATGCAAATGCAGGAACATCGCAGTGGGTTGGACCGGGTGGTCAAACAGGACAATCTTCATCAGCTCAAAGTTCAAGTCAGAACGCAAACAAGGGTGGTTCAGGAGGTTCCAATGCAGGAGCGTCAGCCGGAACAAGCAGTGGGTCAGGATCTGGTGGCGCTAACGCCGGTGCAAATGCAGGGTCAGGAAATTTCGGCGGTGGACACTCTGGTGGCGCTAACGCCGGTGCTTCTGCAGGTTCAGGAAATTTCGGTGGTGGACACTCTGGTGGCGCTAACGCCGGTGCAAATGCAGGTTCAGGAAATTTCGGAGGTGGACACTCTGGTGGCGCTAACGCAGGTGCAAATGAAGGTTCAGGAAATTCTGGAGGTGGACATTTCGGGGGCGCTAACGCAGGAGCGTCGTCTGGATCCAGTGGATTTGGTGGCGGCAATTTTGGCGGAGCTTCATCAGGCGCATCGTCATCAACCAACACTGGGTCATATGGTCATCCTTATGGACAGCAATTTAGCACAGCCGGTGCCCAGAGTTTCAGTATGTCTGGTTCAGTGCCGCACGGAGCAGATATCCACAAGGTGCCGAGCCCCTGGGGGAAATGAGGTGAACGTGACTGAACGAATTGTGAAAAACAAATAAAAACGTAAAAACATAAGTGAAAGTCTTCGTTTTAATTAACACATTTTCAAAATTTTGATCGCCAAATTTACAGCTAAGTTTTATGCAATACGAGATAGAGACAAAAATCGATGTCAAGGTGGGATGAGATTAGTTTGACGGCAAATATATTTTAATAGGCAGGTCGGTAACTGGTGGCAGGTAGTCACGGGCGTCTGGTGGCAAATATTCGATCGGCACCGTCTCTACCGAGTAACTGGTAGTTGTAGGCTTGGAGTAATCGTAGCCACTCTCGTTAGAATTTTGAGCAGACGTGGATGGCTTCGAGTAGCCGTGCCCGTTTTCTTCAGAGTCATATCCCGATGACGAACTGTCAACTTCTCCCGAAAAATCGTCCGATGACGAAGTGGATGAACTAAAACTGTTGTAATCGTCAGTCACTTCTTCGCTGAAGTCAAGCTCAGTTTTTCCGGTTGTCGTTGTCATTCCACCGAATGGGTTTGATAACTTTGAGAGAGACGCAAACTTTCCAGAGAAGAGTTTCGTAAACGATGACAAAATTCCGGCAAGGTCGAAGCTGCTTGTTTCCAAAGTCTCTGTCTTAACGTTAAGTGCCAGTTTAGTAGATTGTCTAGGGTAAATGAACGTCAACTGGTGGCCGCCGCCGTCTTTTCCTGCCTCCATTTTGATAGCCAGGTTGAAGGGATTGAAGAAGGCTGCAAATAATCTTGTTGGTTTCGGAAATTTATTATACATTTCAATCTCTTACGTTTGGCGGTGACTTCAGAAAGCTCGAGGCTTAAAACTGCACAAACAAAAGTAAACTTTAGCAACCGCATTATAAGTTAGACGGTGTCTGCAGACCGAGAGCTCCAACAAGACTGAACCAAAATCCGACCGCAAATTATATCACTGAACTACAAAATCGTCTTTCGTGATTACAAAATGACCCATCAACACACATTTCACATTTTCTCTCCACCACGGAATCGCGTCTCTCCGAAAATGTCATCAACAGCGAAGACAAAAAAATCATAATTGATTGCCTGGCGCGTTTAGGCTTATTTGGAAACTGCCCGAGACGCTCATTTGCATGATGACTCGTTCGTTTTGACAGTTGGCAAGTCGATAATCTTCGGTTTCAAATCAAAAGCTTTGTGAAAGCTCAAAAGAAGCTTTACATATCAGTCTTGAGTGAATTAGTGGAGCGTCTTTTGAATATTTATTCATGTCTTCATGTCTAAACACGCATTACATTGATGGTTGCTGAAAGTGTATTGTGTCATCGGAGATCTTCAAGCTAATCGATTGAGTGCTTACACATAAAAAATTACAATCACTTCACCCCACACTTTGCTTTGTTATCTCACTCCCCGAGCTGATTGATCGTATATTAAGTGAAATAATTTCATCATTGTATCCTTCCTTCGAGCACGCTGGAGATGTTCAAGTCGATAGCGTTTAACAGTCTCCGCTGCTTGTTTGCACAATTTTCCCCTCGCCTCGGAACAAGTTCGTGATAAAAAGCTGTTTCGACGTAACGACAATTTTATCAAAAATCTCCGCAGGTAAATGCTGGAATTGATTTTTGCGCTGAAAAATGTGCTGAAAAGAAAGAATTTATTGAAAGCTTATTTAATTGATAAGAAACATTTCAGCGCCGAAATTGTTTCCATTTAATCACGATGTCGTGACAACTCTGTTCAAGCTTGCAAAGTCATAGTTTTGTACATCTTGGTGACACTCATCGAAAAGTCAAATTGAGGGAACATTCCATCTCTTTGACAAACATTTCCTCGTATTCAGCTTTTCTGGCAACGGTTATTGATCCAATTCCCGTCAATGCAGTTGAAGTCACTTGCAAACCGAACGCTCTCATGTAAGGCACTGTAGCCTTCAACCTTTCTGTGACGATGCCAAAACCTCGAAATTTCGGGTTAATACACAAGCCGTATTCAGGTATTGCTCAACTTTGTAGTGCTTGTAAACACCGAAGTGTTTTGTACAGTAATCAACCACAGCCATAATGTTTTCTGCGTCTTGTCTGTACTAAGATTGTTTTGTAAATATGTATCAAGAAGTCTCGGTATTTCGGTAATTTGAAAATTTTAACTCACATATTCATTTTGATCAATTTTGTCACGACTCGTCACCAAGAGAATTGACGACTAGAAAACTAACTGCAACAAGCTCGTCACTCCCATCGATTTTGAAGCAAGCAATCGAAAGCTTTTTTGTAAATCATTTTTTCCAGAACTTGGATAAGTCAGAGCAAAGTTGATGCCTGTTATGTGCCTTCACACTTGAACATTGTTTCGTCGAGAAGAAAATTTATTTAATGTTTCACCATAAAATTGACAGCTTGTTCAAAATATTCTTCCGGTGAATCTTGAACGCGAAACTCGAAAATTTTGTCACTTTTCTTGTCCGTTGCCTTGACGGTGCAAAATACTTTTGGAAAATAAACATTTTCCGGGCGTTTTAACTTATACATTTACAGGTTATTTTAGAATGCAGCTGCGCTACGTGAAAAACTAAACTGAGGCAGCTAGAAAATTTGTAACATGAACTTAGACACTTAGTTCCTAATCTCTTGATGCAGTTGTTTCTTGTTGAAATTGCTTTGAATGTCAATGTATTTGTATTTGTATTTGTGAGTTTATTGATCATATGTTCAAGTAAGAAATTAATCAGACCGGCCAGATGAAAACTCTTTTGATGATAACATTCGTTACTTTAAAAAAGCTTAGACTGAGAGAGCTTTCAGGGTAAAAATTTGTTAAATTTTACAAATTCCAAACATTGATGCAACAAATTTAAAACTGCTCAAAAGTTGCTTTATGGGGAGATGCATTTATTTGTTTTGACAGAAATCATCAACAGTTTGACATTAGTGAATCAAAGCAAGTAACTCTCAATTATAACTTCAACTTTAAACGATTTTCTTGTAAAAAATCCAATTCAAAACTTTTTCATACTCATTTGGACATAAGACTTGGTAACAGTCCCACAGAAATTCCAATCTGGATTTATTTTCGCCAGGTCGTCATAGCTGAGAACGTTATTAGTCAAATTAGATCCTGAGAGAATTTATTATTAATTAGGTGCAAACCTTATTGAGTAGTCTATAGCGTAGCCCGCTTTCAGCGCTGCTTTCTGAGCTCCGATCGAAGAAAATCCAGTCGAGGCCAACCTCAGCCCGAGAACATTTTGAACTGACATTCTTGCCTTAATCATCTCCGTGGCAATGCCTAACTAAATTGATTTCTATTATAAATTCTGAATTTCACTGATTTACGCATTAATTACCCATGCCAGTATATGCGGCGTCAACTGCCAAACCAGTGCCTGACAAGTAGTAGTCAACTTGGTGACGGTTGAAGATATCCGATTCACCAAGAATGTAATTAACCGCCCCGATAATGTCGCAGCAGGTTTTGGATTTCGGCTGAAAAGGCGATTGTGAGTGTTTTACGCCTTGACCCTAAGCGTCAACTTACATGAAACGCCATGCCCGGATCATCACGCCCGAGGACTTCTAAAATATTGACGCCAATAAATTCGTCACATCCTTTCTTGTAGCATGCGATGGAGACTTTTTGTTTTATTCCACTCATGTACATGCCGAAGTAATCCTCAAGAACGAGCGGATCGTGTTGGCCGTTTCTCGCAACAAGTTTGGGTTCGTAAGGCACGAAATGTTTGACCATAAATCTACACGCCTCGTCATAGTGGCTTTCGGGAATATCTCCAACGGTGTACTCAACCAGCTCGCTACTTTCTTTGTCCCGGGCGAGGAATTTATAATACTGCACTGGAAATCTCAAGCCACAAGGTCGCTGCCAAATTTCCGACATTTTTCAGCTGAATCGTAATGAGAACACGCGTCGCAGTATACCGAGGCAATTTCAAAGCGTCACTGATATCACGAAACTCACTTTGCACAAATTTAGCTTAAAAATAAAATTGGATGATCATTTCGGCTGCGTGTGGTAGAATGTCTAGTAACAAAATGTCTACTAGAAGCTGGTGAGACTTAAAACCTTTAATAAATGTGTGCAAATTAATTCGAAAACATGATTCGATGTCGCTCTTTTTTCAACCATGGAATGTACAGAGAATAAAGAAGAAATGTGTGCTTTTATATTACTTATAGGTTTTTTAAAATATTCTTTGTGTTCCACTACATAATTTTGTTCTGTTGAATGTCTGCTAGAACGTTAAATGCTTATTATCTACATGAACTTCAGAGTTATCTAGAAAAATGTCTACTTATCTTCAAATCTAATGTTTAATCAAAATAATTTTGACTGTCTTCAATATAAAAGACGAACACTATTAAAATAATTTCTACTAGTTTAAGTAAAAATGTACCATTAAAATTTTGGAAAAAAATAAAACCTTATTCAAAATGTATTAGAAATTCACCTTCGTGTCCACTAGACATGCAGGTTTGGTCTCAATTTGTAGAAGACTGAACTTCTGTAAACTTTGTTTTTTTTACGTTTTACTAGCTTATCAGTTTGAAAGCAGTTTATCAAAAATATTTTTTATGACTGCTAGACGCACACAAGTAGACATTTCAGCAGCAAACCTCAATCACGTGTTGTCATAGGCGGTGTGAGTTCAATTGTGCGATTTGACATGTTTTCTTCATTTTTCAACTTCTTATTGAAAGCTTTAAAGCTCGAACGTCGAAAGATAATTGATATTTATGAGACACAATATATCGCAATTTTACATTTTGCTGATTCATCTCCGAAGCCGCTCCACTTAAGGCAATCATAAAAATCTGCTGAAACTCTTCTTTTCAAGAATGTGTGTCTCTCACTCGTTTGCCGTTCGTTTGAGATTGAATTCTTTTTTATTCTCGTCATGTGAGCTCGCGCGTCAAACACAAATAATGATTATGTATGACGGATAATTACGGCACGCGGAGTACAATATATCATATGATAAAGCACACACATCATTGTGCCTAATGGCAGAATATATCAAATATCCATAAATGAATACCGGATAGACAAAGCATCGCCATTAAAATTGTCGCTGCTGATGACAGCAGACAAAAGCCGTGAAATCGAGAGTAAAATACTGCATGAACTGGGGTTGAAAGTGAAGTAGCGGTTGCAATTACGAAAACTCACGTTTCCCCGCGACATTAATCGCGACTCCTTCACTCCTTCACGGCTTAGATTGACGGCTTAGACAAAAAAGCACTGAAACGTTACTTAGGCTGTTGAGAGAATCAATTATTTTTCACGTATGACTGTTAACGTGAGTTCTTATTCTAGTGATTTTGTGATGCTCAAGGATTCAAATGAAAGAAAACTAGAATTTGTTTTTTGTTTATGAAATATTGTTAATACAACGAGTTGAAAGAAAATGCTGTCGAATTTTCCTTTAATTTTCAAAAATCGATGCAGGTATTGTTTTGTAAAAGTTCTTTTTCAACACCTTCTAACATAAAAACTTGGAAAAGTATTCTTCAAAGTACAATTATTGTTCTTATTGTTCTCAAAAAAGCGATTCTACTGTTTATTAAGAAACCCCAGACATAAATCATTTAAATTTGTATGAACATAAGTTGATTAAATGTTTTCCAGCAGCCTTCAAGACGTGATATCAATTTAATTGCTGTCTTCGCAGCTGATTCAGCTTTTCTCGGAATTTTCTCCCAACTTGTTGAAAGAACAATTTTCTTGAGGTTTTTTTTTATTTTCATTACTCTCACTTTACGCGTCCGCTTGAAAATGACTTTGTGATATTAAGAAAATGTGACGATAATTTTTCATCAAGAGGGTGAAACTTTTTGCCTTTCCTGACAATTTTGGCTTCATGGAGAGAGAGAAAAAGTTCAAAAAGATTAATTTCATCATTCAAAGGAAGAAACGACGAGGAAGGTTCGTGCCAAGTCGTCTCTGCCTTGAAGTCGCCTTGAAAAAAAACAGATAATGGGTCGTTTTTGTGTTGAAGAATGTCCAACTTTTTCCTCCGGTCGTCGTGGGCTTGGCACCAGTGTCCACCAGTTCATTTTCATCCCCCAATTTCTGCCTGCGCTCAAAGGACAACAAAGTCATTTGTCTTTTTCATTCGAAGCTTCGCCGTTTTCTGCCTTTTCATGATGTCGCATTAGGAATTACAACAGCGACAAAAAAGAGACGAGAAAGGAAAAAAAGTTACATGAACTCTCGGTAAAAGTCGAGCCATACTTGATAATCAATATTTTCGTTCTTTCTCCTTTGTACTTCGTAGAATAGCGGCGCTAGGCTAAAATTTTGGTCTTCTTCATTTGTTCTTAAAGTTGACACACAAAGTGTGTTTAAGAACGCCGCATCAAACGGAAAACAAAGCATGAAGGAAGGAAGATTGGGAGAAAAATGTGTCGTTGTCAATTACAAAGTTTAACGATTATTCCGCTTGAACTTCGAAAAGTTGCGGGAAAAAGTTTTCATTCCGAGGATTATGATGTCGCTTCTTTCACTCAATGCCATCGACTAATTTCTCTCCTTTCGCTGCGAAATCCATCGTCTGAAAATTTTGTCGCTAAGCTGAGTCAATTGAAGTTTAATGACGATAAAAGTTTTACTTCTCGTGTTGCCACTTGATAAAGAAATCATTACAAGCAAGAATTGATCCAGTAGAGTCGAGTGTGCACGAGAAGGAGAAGAAAATTAATTTGTGCCATTTATCATTGTAAGGAAAATGACACAAAAGTGCAACTTGAGAAAGGGAGCAAAACTTCTCAGAACTTCATTGAAAAGATAGAAGACGAAAGACTTGAGAAAGTTTTGCCTCTACTTAAGAGATAAAGTCAAACAAGTTGGGTAAAGTTTGGAAGAAATTTTCTTTTTGTCGAAGTTCTTTTGAAGGAAAAATCTTGTGGTTGTTGAAAATAAATGGTAGTTTGAGTGTTTTGTGCTAATTTTATGAGTGATGAAAGAAAGTTAAAGCAAATTTTTTGCCAATCTTTTTAATTAGTCAGTTAGCTGCCTTATTCAGACAGTTCATGAATTGTTCTAGTCGTGTTCTTGCTGCGTTTTCAAAATTGTCTCTGAATATTGCAAAGTCTGTTCAGTATTTAATGACAAAAGGGTCTTAATAATAATAATAATAATAACAATAATCTATAATTCAAGTATCTCAATGATTGTTAAGACCAAGCAAGTGCTGCTATTTTTTAGTAAAAAATAATCCATTTTAAGTCTAATTCAACGTTTTCTGAAACAAACTTTCCTTAACAATGAATCAATCATTCAAAATTCACTTCTACAACTTCAACTTTCAATTCAAACCTTCAAATGGCATAATTACCAAGATATTACGCACTGAAGTACTTTTCCATATGAACACATTTATCACAGACAATTAACGTCTTAAGATGACAGTAAACCTGACCAATGCAAACACAATTAGACACAACAGTTTAGACATAATTTGTTACGACCAATAATACAATTATTGAACAATGTCTGAGCACTACAAGACTCTCAAGACTTCAATTATGAGTAAATTGCACAACTGCAGCTCTACTCTATCTAATCACAGGCACTACATGTTGCATAGATTAATCTTGTTTCTGAAGATAAATTTCAATGAACTTTAAAACAGTCGCTATTTCACTGAATCGACTACCAAATCATGATCATCAACCACTAAACTTTTGTCTGACCAAACCCGTACACAAAACCGTCCTGGATTTATTGAACGGAGGTTCAAATGGAAATCGAGGTTCGTGAATGCAATTTATGACATTTTCAACTGCGGTTTTCCATATCAATTGATTATTTACATTGCTATGCGATTGTCACTGATTCAGTTAGTCTATGTCGCATTCAAGAACGCGCTCAAATAAGCAAACACAATAAATTGCCAAAGTTTTTTTTCGATTTCTCGCGCCGTTCATTGTTGGATGCAAATTTGCACAATTGAATTTTCCGAATAGATTTTTATCTCTCGCTTGTTCCGGTGACAACGGCAATTTATCAAGTTAGACGCTTGTCAAACCCACTGGGGAAATATTAAGCAAATAATCTCTTCATTTGTCCACAAGACGACATTTACACGCATTTATGCCCGACACGTACTACCTTGAAGTTCATTAAACTCCATGCTTTGATTTCGGCCCCAAAAGAATGTCTTATGGCAAATAAAAAAACTTTTTTGTTTCTCTTTCTTGTACCTTTTGTCTCCCATTCTCGAATCACAATAGAGCTAATTTAATCAATTCAAGATTTCATTTTGTTCTTTTAAAGATCGACGCACGAGAAGAAAGCCAAACAGGTATTTTGTCATTGAAAGGCGAGCAATAAATTATCGACCGCACGATTTGGTGTAAATCTTGAAGATTATTAAGATGCAGATGAGTTGAAGTGATGTAAATGTTAGAAATTGGGTTTACGCAAAAAGTCTTAAATCTCGATAAACCTTGAAAACGACTTATCGACACAAATTTAAAAACACAAATTTTACGTTGACATCACTGGCAATTGTTCATCAATCACCATCGCTTTCCCCAAACAACAAACGAAATTTGAAGCATTGAATCCCACGAATGATAAAACTGATAAAAGAATATTAGAAAACATTCTGGTCATCAAGACTGATTGACCAAAGCCTTCAGAAACTTCTTCAAAACTCAAAAATGTTAATCACAACAATGAAACGAATAAATTTTTCT
Source organism: Belgica antarctica (assembly GCA_000775305.1). Classification (NCBI taxonomy): domain Eukaryota; kingdom Metazoa; phylum Arthropoda; class Insecta; order Diptera; family Chironomidae; genus Belgica; species Belgica antarctica. The sequence goes on along the minus strand of JPYR01000064.1, from coordinate 133,123 downwards.
TCTTGTCATGTTCATAAGTCAAATTTCTGTCTTCTCATTCTGCAGATGTTAAAATAATGATTTAATGATATTCTGGTTTTCTGCATCGTTCGCTTCAACAGAAGACAACAGCATACAACGCGACCAAAAGTCAATGTTCTCGAGATACACAGAGACAAATCGGATGAAGTAATTTTTATTACTTCTCTTATATGGCAGTGATGGCTTACAATATCAATCACTGCTGGGTAAGAAGACTACGCAAGTTGTCTTCGGTAAATCTTCGGCGTTGTTCGGGCACGCGAATCAGTCGCTTGTAAAGCGAAGAAAAAACTACTTAAGCAGAACCAAGATATAACTGATGCTGAAGTTTCATTTTAAATGGCGAACGAGATAAAAAAAACTCGACTTGGAAGTGTCGTAAATGGCAATGATAATTTCTCGTTTAATAATCATTGGATTCAACTTCATTCTGCTACATCTTGGAGTTCTTAATGAAACAGATAGCGTCAGCAAGAAGAAGCCAAAAAATCCAAAAGCAGGCAATTAATAGTCATAAATGTTGCAATTCCGACGATTTGAGGCGAGATTTGGGGAAGATTTTCAAATAATAATCGGATTTTAAGAACCGCGTTTAATTGTTTCAACCTGAATCTGCTATCTGCTTGACTAATATCTGCAATTAACAGCGATTCAAATGGTTTCTCTACAGCTCTCATTAAAAGATCATTAATACATCAAATATTTATTTAAAGTCCGCCGTTTGAAGAGTGTTCGGGTGCTTCTTTTCCACTTCTTTTACTGGTGAATAATAAACGTTTTTAAGTGGTGAGAAAATGATGCTTTTGTGTCGTCTCGCCGGACTCTTCTCTCTGTCTCCATCGGATATCATACGACGAATACGTTCAAAAAGCCATAAATTATAACTCAGAGAGAATAAGAATTCAATAATTTGTTATTCAGTGAGCTCAACGAATTTTTTGATGGAACGAAGCAAGGGCTTGGGCACTGTGAAAACATAAAACACATAGTCGAGAACGGCAAGCAACGAATCTCCTTGTTGAGATCATCGATGTGACAGTGCAGTGGTGGTGTGATCAAGGTTTTAAGGATGTATTTTAACGATGAATCTTAAATATTGAATTTTGAATTTCATAACTTAACCTCAAAATCATATGAACACATTCTTCAAAGTCGTATAGTACGTCAATTTCCAACTACATCACTGACTGATTACGTAAAAATAGCTCATCAAAGCGTTTTCTTCTCCCAGATTTGAAAAAAAGAATACTTCTCTCCATCAGATGGAGATTTAAGTGTTATTTTATTTTAGTTGCTTAGCTCAACAGTTTTTTATTGTCTGGCATCATACACCGCTGATACTAGAGCATCAGAATTTATTGACTCAGTCGTCGTTTGTCGCTTTTTTCGGAGGGGGGGAGAGTAAGCAACGATATAGAATTCTTCTGTAAATGCGATTAAATACATAAACTGGACATTGAATTTCTGTCACATAAACAAAAAAGAGTTTGAAACAACGAACAACGACAAATCCAATGCGATATCTAAATATTGATCTTTTCAGAAACATTGAACACTAGAATCGATAAACGACATCCCACCGTAAGACGATTGATTGTCACAACGGGTAAATATTTGTCGAGCGTATTAACTGGAACATTGGACTTAAATTAAAGGTCTTGGAGTCTTATTTCTGGCTTATTTCTTAGTTAAGATCTACACCATCTAACAAGGCTGTTATGAACCGGCTTTTAATTAATCATTCTGACAATGCCGTATTTTGATTTCGCCAGGTTACTTTCACACTATTCATTACAAGCACGCTTCTAAGTGTTATTAAAAGCTAGAACAAACACAAATTAAGAACTTTGAGCGATGGAATTACAGTTTTGATTTAAGAGTATGCAAATAATTTCGTAAATCCTGTCAGTTTTTGGTGACTGTCACATTTAAAAGCATTGAAAGTCAAAACGTGAAGAACAACAGTCGTTTAGGGTTTGGTATTAATGCTGTCAGTTGTTACTGATGTCAGTGGGTTTGCTGACAACTGTCAGTTTTAATTATTGTCGTATTTAACGTTTTTGACGAAGTAGAAAGCTGTCACAAAGTTCTAAATGCTGTTGGTTTTTAGCGCTACCGATTCCTTGTGCTGTCATCTTCAAGCGCAGTCAGATTTTTGTGCTGACAATTGACATGCTTTCGTCTGTTACAAGACTGTACCCAAACTTAAAATTGATATGTTCAAAAACTTTACGTAAAAACTACCACTCATAAATTACCTTAAAGCAAAAATGACACATTTAAACCACTTTCATAATTATGTTCTTTAAAAGGCAGTGCACAACAGCATTGTTCTATTCTTTGCGGCAGCATAAACGCTGCTGCAATTATTGTCAGGCCTATTTAACAGAGCAAATACTTGTATTTATCAGAGATTTATACAACAAGCACGGATAAGCAAAAGTAGTGCAAAACAGTCGAGAAGAAAGGATTGCCGCAAGCTAATTGCTGTCAAATTATACATTCACTGGGTGTCAACAGTTTATGAAATAATAGCACAACATTTATGTGACATTAGGAATTCACAATTTCTGCGTCAATCTCTTTTCCGTCTCGAAAGGCGGCTTCGAGATTTCTGTTTTCGTTTCTGTTTATGAAGAATGACATGTAGATCAACAGAATGTAATTTGATATCAGTGTGGAAACGCTGTCTTCGGCTCTTGAGAAAGCGCTTTTGTTCCATCTCTGATATGAAGAAGTAGATTCCGGGAAAAATTAATGGCCTGTTGAAGGTTTCAACGTGAGTTCATGTGACAAAGTTGTTTCTCAAGTGAAGAAATTTGATCGCTTTATTTACGACTTTTCAACTCTTCATTTGCATGAAACGTACGACAAAGACAAACAAAAATTGTTCGAATCACTTCTTTATCGCCTTTATTTATGGAATGGCTAATTTATTGAGACATTAGTCTGAATTAAATTGAAATGCACTAAAAATAAACAATCGAGTTTGGGGGATTAGAAAACACTTTTGGGTTGAGTTCTTCTGACACCTGTGACTCCCATGACCAACATCAATAATGTCACGAAAACGTTTCTCTGAAAACAGTTGGAAATCAAGAGATTTAAGTTGAAATAAAAGCGGGACAACTTGGGCAGAGAAGTTGGAGAAGTCGATAAATCTTTCAAAAACTTTGTGAAGCTTGAACGTTTTCGTATTTTTAACGACTTTATTCAGATTTGGTCATCAAACGTAGAATTCCTGTGGATACAACGAAAGTTGAGCTAACTGTTCCATGCAAGAAAATGAATTATCGTTCTTCAACCATCGTTTCATGCTTCAATTGAACCTCGTAGAAGTTCAACTGATACGGAACATATGATAAATAGTCAAAGACCGGCCGATAAAACAACCAAAATCATCTTCGTTCTCTCCCACAACCACCATATGTTGCTTAAGCCGATCCACGCACATACATAATTAGTGATATTTATTCCACTTATGTACAGATGCCACACAATCATCATATGCGGATGTTAAATGTCAAATTCTTTAAAAACATCAGCATGAACGAGAAGTTCAACCTCTCAAATGGGAAAACAGTTTTTTCGTTTGATCCAAAAATAGCGTCCAAATGTTTGGATAAAGGAAATAAAAACATGAGCATGCTTTGAATTTTTATTACTTTGCATCCAAGCGCATGGAATCCCCCGCAGACTTTACTGTGGACGTCACAAAAATTTAAATTCCATTGAGTTATCGTCAACCGATGTGACTGGGGTCGTGAAAATATGTCCGGTTCAGGGGGTGGAAAATTAATACCAGAGACTTTGCCAACTGTAAATAATTCATCATTTCCAAATCACGAGTTTTCGTGTTCGTCTTTTGGTTCCAGCGACGAATCTCCGATAATTCTCCGATGAACACTTGAGTAACGACACATTTTTCACATCATAAATATTTCTCCAACACTGAAAAGTGTTTTTTGTTTGCACTAGAACACAGAACTGAACGTTTCCCTGCTTCTCAGTTTGTCTAGGTTCTGGTGAAAAATAGCAGACTTTGGTGGTGTGTGGGTTAATCGTGTTTAGATCTGCTTAAAATAATTCTTAGAAAACAATGTTGCCGGGGATTACGAGATTGTTGGCATAATTAAACGTTGATGAGGGTTCGTTCGTACATTAAGTCACTGAATGTTAATAGTTTGTGTTTAAAATCATTTAACCTTGATAGAAAGTTGGTCAAACTGATTATTTTTCTCGCAGTTATTGAAAATTATAACCATCCCAACTCAATCTCCCTTTTGTTGCGCTCACTCGCTTGTGTTCTCGACATTTGTTGCCTTTCGCAGACTTAAAATTATTCTAATGTGATGTGCCTTTTTGTGTGAAATCATGTGCAAACGCGTGGGCCGTCTCCACGATCCACAGTTAATATCTTCTGACTAAGCGATTTCTTTTATGAGGCTTTGTTCGTGTAAAATGGCATTAAAAACTTTTCCAAATGCCTGAATGAATCACTGATATGATAAATGGTAATGAGATGTTTCGAAAACAAATTCATGAGGAAAGTTTTTAATGCGGAGATTATGGAGAAAAATGTCTTACAATTTGAAGCAGGCACGTCCCATAATTATAATACGACTTCATCAGAATGCCAACAGCACATTCGACGATTCTCCATCAATTAAATTCTGCAAACCTTTCAAACGACCTTTCATAGTTCTCTTCATCTCCCCGGAAATTTTGAGCCGCATTATTGAGCAATTTGCTGTTCTGTGTATGCTCAACGGTAGAAATGAAGGTTCAATAAGTAATTACTCAAAGACATCGTTCTCTCTTTACGTCGTTATAGCAAATCTGCTTATGTGAAGACACAAACACGAGACTCTATGCTGTCGTCAACTAAAAATTCGATTCATTTTCAGGATTTTCATCGTCTAGAACTTTATTGAGAGCTAGACAGCGATGTAAGTTACAAGACAAATTGTTTTTGAAGAAGTTTTTCTGGCAGTCGTTATTGGGAACCTTCCAAGAATGCTTTTTCTTCACTCAAAACATCTTCTGAGAACCTCCCCGCATGACGTCACCTTGGTAATGACCCCAATTTCCTTCTATTTTTGCAGCCACCATGTGAGACAGATTTTTACTTCTCGAAATGCGAAAAAACTGTCTCATCAGATTATTTTTAGAGCCCTAAGACATTAAAGAACCTAGAAAGCGAGAAGATTTTTCACTCATGAAATATTTCTACTAAAAAAGAAGCGTTTTTTTCCCGAGTGTAATTGTTCGTGTTGCTAGGCGCGAGAAGATCAAGTTTTATTCCGGGGGGAACTCGGAAATTAGTCAAACTCTCAGTTTAACGTTAACAGCTTTAATAGTTTCTTCGAGTTTCATGAACTTCTCTGGGGGATCCAATGATGTAATAATATTTTTAGCGAAAGGGGAATCTCCAGCGGAAGTTGCTTTTTTTAATTTTGTCGTCTCCGAATATAATTATCTCTAGGAACATAAACATGACGTGAGATATGTCATTCATTTTACACCCAGCAGAGAAGTTTCTTAAAATAAAACAGAGGATGAGACGAAAGAAGTCGCAAGTTAATGACAGATATTAAAAGAAGGGAGACGACTGATGAGATTCCGCTGCTTTGTCTGTGAACACCGAGGTGCGGGGGCGGTAGAAATGCGGCAAAAAATCTAATCACGAAAAAGTTTAATTAATAAAAAATAGTCGACGTCAGAAACATTAAAAATTTATGACTGCAAAATGTCTTCTCCGTGCCAAACTGATGACAGTAAAATGTTCATCGTCATCATGCTGCAGTCGTTGAAGAACGAGACGAGATGACACAAACTCGTCTTTGAGTGCTGAAAATTTGATTCAAAATTGATACGCGAGCGATGTCGAGGCATTTGTGACAGCTTTTAGAATGTAATTTCCACGAGAATGCTCCCGGGCTGCAGAAAAAGGCGAGGTGCGTACAGTTCTCGTCTCTTTACCCAATTAGCGACGCTACCTAATTTTATTAGCACTTAGCATTCCAGCGACCTGACATAACTCTCACCAGCGTGCGTGGAACAATGCACTGCTGAACCCATTTTTTATCGTACGCTTCATCGTGTAGGTTTCCACCAACTTACACTCTCAACACCACTTCGCCACTCTAACCGCTTCCATATGGTTCTTCCTGTGCTGCATTTGCTTTTGTTTCACGACTAAGATCGCGATACTCTCGGCGGATGAAAATGAAAGAGCTGAGAATGAAACAAAAACACATGGAACAAAACAAAGTTAAGTGCAGCAAGTTTTGAAGAAAATTGCATTGAATGTTCAGCGCATTTGTTCATTCTACTCTTCCAGTCTTTCAGCATCGCCATGTAAACTTGGAGCGCGGTAACAAAAGACTGAAAAATTTTCAACCTCAATCAGAATGTAACTTTTTCTGTGGATCGCATTAAATGGTCACTGTATTGTAGAGGTGTCGAGACGGAAAAAGCAAGCAGACTTTGAAGAGAATTTTACAAACTGAAAATGGCATTGAAAAGAAATTTTTATAATAGCTGACACAAATCCATTTGTATCCGAAATAACCGTTAGGCGTCTTTGTCTTGGCTTATAAAGCTCAACTCTTTTCCTATCGCTATAATTAAACCTGGAGTCGATGAAAACAAAACACTAAGTGTGAAAAGCTTCATTCGTGCTATGCAATTAGTCGCCACAGTTTCATGTTGATGAAGTGTTTGCGGAACATCAGGGAATGATAAAATGTGACAATAAAATGTATAGAAAAAGTAAGTTCTCTTGCAACTTTTTGCTTCAAAACTTTGTCAACTTGAAATGAACAAAAGCAATTCATCACTTTACAATTTATTTTTTTCACTTGTGTGCAGCAAAGTCGGGTAAAAATTGCCAGCAACGTGACTCATTACTGGCCACATCGTCACCAAACAACCCCGGCAAAGAACAAACAGCAACTTTGATGAAAATTACGCTCAACAATGAAAAACTGTGAGTAACTTAAAGTTTTCCTTCATCATTTGCGGTTACGATTGCATAAAACATGGAAAACTCCCTCAACTCACACCTTCCCGCCCCAAGCCTGAGTCATTTTTCTTCTTACTCCATTTGTTTTTATTCAATAATCTGACGAAAACATGTTTGTTACTGACTTAGAACTGGTAACAAAGTTTTCCTTCATTCGCATTGTAACCATTACGCGAACACGGAAAACTTTTCCCTTTTCATCTGAAACTCTTTCGGAATCCTTTTCTGTATTTTCTTCAGGAAATGAAATTAGACGAGCGGCGGAGGCGAGAGAAGGGAAGCAAATGCACGAGCTTTGGAGAGTTAAAAACTAGTTACATGGTTATTTTCGGGCAGCATTAGTCAAAAGTTGTTTTGACTCATAAAAAATTCATGAAGAGTTGCTGTTTTGCTGCCTTGCCTTCATCGTATCTTCTCGTACTAACTGAATTTATCCCACACGCGCTCTTAAAGTCCTTCACAAATCAACTCTGATATCGTTGCGTAGAGAAAGTCCATCTCTAATCTGCTCAAGCAAAAGGGTTTCCTTATTTTTTCCGCCTCTCCTTCGAACCGAAAGTGATGTGTTAAGACTGATAAAGTTTTTGGAAGAAGCGCAAAAGCCTTGGCAGCAAGAAAGAAGCGTAAGATTCCGAAGGCATCGAAGCCATTATTGATTTCAATTCATTTGCGATGAGATTAGCAACGTTTAAGGGCTTCCATTTGTTCCGTTCACCCTCCCACAGTCATTTTCGCGATAACTGATCAAAAAAGTCTATTGAAACGGCAGTAGGGTTGGTGATTATATGTGGGGCAGTTGGACATTGGGCATATATTGGGTTGCGGAAGTTTATATGTTTGGGCTTTGTTTTATAGTTAAGAACAATGTAGCCACGAACTTGTTTCTACATGGGCTGGGCTATTTTTAAATATTTTTGAGGTATTTTTGTAGTTCGGACACTGAAGGCACTGTTTGTTTTAGTTCAAGAGCTAAAAGACATTGAAAAACAAGATTGTTGCTTCTTTAACCTTCATAGATGTACAATATAAATATGTACTTAGGATTTGGTTCGAAACTTTTTTAACAGGATAACGGTTTTTGTTCTTTTTTTTTCAAAACCTTAAAACCCACAGCTGCCTAATGAAAATTCTTTCGAAACAAAAATTGAACGAATCATACAAATTTCAATGAGAATTTATATTGGAACTTATCTTTCACAAACCATTATCCTGATTCAAATCTCAGCAGTTATCGTCCCAACATGGTACACACTCATCATCCACCCTTGTTGTATACAAACGATGTTTTGTGATTTATCAAACTAGAACGGAAATAATCTTCGCTTATTTATTGAACAGCTTTTAAAGCGCAATGTAGGGAAAAAACTCGCATCGTCGATAACGGCACATTGATGAAAAACTTTTAATTTTTATCAATTCCAATTATCTTAATTCAATTTGACGACTCTCGTGGTCGGACGAGAGAGAAACTATCGCCGCATTGAGTATTCGACGTTGTGCAAGAGAATGTAGAAATCAAGCAGAGAGTTGAGGTGGAGTAATGTAGAAAACAACATTGACTGAATTGCTTTTATGCTTCACATTGGGAATCCGAAGCCGGTGTGATTGTGGTTGTGCCACGCGTGCGTTGAGTTTTCTCTCTTCGTGCCTTCTAGCGCTCGCTACACTGAAACCTGAATTTGTTTGGAATAATTTTCGAGTTTCTCGCGAGAAGAGAAAAATCAACTTGACGCAGTGAAGAAATCAGTTACATTTGAAACATGCTGTGAGAAAGAACTGGAGCTGAAGCGCGTTGAAAAAATTCCACAAGAACGCTGTTTTAACATAGAAGAATATAAAAGAATCTTAATTCAAATACGAAAAACTTTTCGGCAAGAAATATTTTGTGTTTTGTGTGTGAACCTTGTAAACTTATAAGCGCTCGCATTGTGTGTTAAGCCTTTTGGGTTGAGCGCCAAGACAAAATAGTGTTGTTCCTAGTGCGGAGTCTCAGAAAAAGGAATAAAGTGTTTCTTGTAAACATTCTAATTAAAAATTGAACATTCCCCGCGACTTACGACAGCGAACTTCCTGCGTATTATTCCGTTGTGTGCGAATTTTTATTCCACCGTGCCGCAACAGTAAAAAACAGAAAATAAAGCTACAAGGATACGTTTCTCCTTTGTTATCGATTTATTTTCCAAGCCTGAATATTAAAGCTCTCGGCACAGGCAGCAGCAAAAAAAGACACAAGCATGTGTAACACGGGCGAAGAAAACACTGCTAAGAAGTGAGAACTGCGAACGCTTGCAAAAAAGAAAAAAGTAAAAGTGAATTTGTAGGTGAAATTTTGGCTCATAGTTTCCGTGTTGCTTTTGTTTGCCGATAAAAAGGAAAATTCCGGTAAACACTCGAGAACGTGAATATTTTTTGTGTGTTCAAAGCTTAAAACTTGACATCACGGTCGGAAAATTCAGTGATCTTCGTGAAAAGAAAAAAACAAAACGATTTTTTTCTAATTTAAAATAAATAGTCGCGAGAAGAAAATTGGAAAGAAGAAGATTCGGTGGAAAAAAATTGAAGAAGAAAAGAAAATGAGAAAGAAGTGTTTTGTGTAGATTATTTGCAAATCGAATTTCTGATAAAAAGCACCGGAGTTGAAAGTGATTCTATAACCAAAATCGATAAAATTTCTTTCTCTGAAAATTTATAAGTTTTCCTGAGTTTTGCGCTTCTTGAATCGTGAGTGAAATTGCACCAGAAGATTTGCATCGAGAAATTGTGTACATTTTGTTGTTTGTGATTCAAAGAGAATTCAGTTGGTGCTTCTCGTGCTTTTTTGTATTCCATTTCCTTTCGATTATAATTTGATTGAAATCAAGAATTGTATCAGATTCGAGACTGATTATCAAGTGATATTGTATTCCATTATAGTGCGATTGAATCATAAATCGATTGTGAAGCAAACAAACGAGAAAGAAATATAGTGAAAAACTTTCCAACGACGACGAAAACGAAACTTCGCGTCCCTTTAATCCAGCTGGAGGGCCAACGAGAGTGGAATTAGCGACTTATAATTTCTAATTTGGATTTATGGCTGGAACTCATGCGAAAGAATCAAAGTGGTAAGTGCCGGAATTTCCGTTTTTATTAAAATCGCTCCTCGAGGATTAGCTCGACGGAATATTGCGCGTTTTGACGAAATACCGAGGTTAGGCGAGAGTTTGGCGTTTATAAATAGATCGCGACAGATGACAAAATCGTTGTTTTTGTTATTTTTGGGTGCGAGTTCAATGATTTCTCCGAATTTCGGAATGCGAGTGAATAATCAAGCGATAAAGTCAATTTCTAATCCATCGTCTGCTTGATCAACTGACGAATAAGGCATAAAAAAGTTGTAAGCTTGTCGAGAGTGTGTACATTTGAACCAATATGCCAATCAAACTTCCCCCCGATTATAATAATCTTCTCTCGTACAAAAAACTATTCAAATATCTATCAATCATTTAATTGATTTTTCTTCTCTTCTCTTCATTCGTTTGCCTTGAACACGGCGAACGCAGTGCCAGTAATGTCACTGGGTAATTGATTTTCGCTTAAACAATTTGTCGAAGTCAACCTTTAAAAGTAAAGAAAACGTCAGAAAATCAATGCTTTCTTCAATTTGTACGAGACTTAATTGATGGATCGACCCAATTAACAGAGAAATGCTATTTAATGTTTTCCCGACTCGCTTTTATTAAAGCCCAGTGGGTGAAAAATTGTCCAGACTTGACGCGTTGACGGTTTAAGCAGACCTTCCAAGCTTTCCAACTTGCTCCGGATCTCTTTCGTCGAAACGGTTACTCAATCGCACATAACTACGGCTATAGGTGTACGCACCAGATGCGGAGTCATGATTTGACTGAAATTCATTACACTCAATTAAAATTACTTTCAAATTTTCTCTCTTCTTCTCTTGTTACCTTTCTCGTTCAGTTCTGTGGGCTTTTGGACAAAGTAAACAAAAACATGTACAATGAATTATGGCTCTCCTTGGAAGGTCATTTGGGTGTACACAATGAAGAAGACTTAGAAATGGAAATGCGCCTCGGAACAAGAGCGCACACAGAGAGAAAATAAAAGCGACCTTGATTGCGTCCCCGGTGAAATGAAGTTATGAATTTTTAAAGCTTCAATGCAATATTCGGAATGTGTTAATTTCCAACTGCACAACGATCCTCGGGAGCCAAATAAATCTCCCCAGCTCGAGAATTGCCCTTCCGAAGCACTTTTACATAATTTAATCAGGTAACAAAGAAGAAATTGAATAAATTACGAGAGTAAAGAACACTTTTTGGGTTCTTTACGGTTCGAAAATGAAATCTTCTGGTTCGGGTTCATTTAAATTTCCTCTCTTTTTCCCATAAATTCAAGTTTCATAAATAAATTTATTTACGTACACATAACTAAATCTCCCTTCTGGAGAAAAAGAAGGCCCAGAGGCTAATTTTTCTGCTTTCCGTGAGTAAATATCCGTTTTTATGTCGAAGAAGCACCGAAAGCTGGGATGAAAAAGCAAGGAAAAATTGGGGCGAAAATAATACTTTGTTGGGAAATCCTCGAGCAGATAAAAGTTTCATGAAATCAAATTCATAACTTTCTTCCTCGAAAAATATTTTCTTCTTGTTGCTACCAGCTTCGCAACAATTTTCAACTCCAAAATCAAATGTTTTCGTTTGGCATTAAAATTATGTACGTTCTTAACAGTGATTCAAACTTTCAAGAAAACTTTTGTGGTTGCAGGGTTGAAAGTTGATTGTTGAAGAACTTTGAACGAAACGATTGATCAAAAATTTAAATTAAATTGCCAAAAACCTATCGTTTAACTTCTTCCGTTGTTTATATTTCTAAACCAAATGCCCAGCATCCCTTAATTTGTTCAGCAAGTTCGATAGAAAGTTGATGCGGTTGCTGCAGAGGAAAAGCGTTCCCCAAACACACACACATACATGAAGCAGAAGTTTTTAAGCTTGGATTTCGGTGAAATCCTGAAAAGTTTTATTGCCCTAAACGCCGTAACCTTAGCAAGAAATCTTCTTAAACTTTTTATTAAAGTGGAGATAAAGAAAGCCAATAACACAATGTGTTTAAAACTTTTAACAGATGGGGGAGTAAACGAGAGTTTAAATGTTTTCCAGCTGAAGCTCCAAAAAAATCTGTGTCTGCTTTCGTTTTCATAGCGGCACCATTAACATTTAAATCGCTGCATCTGGTAAACTGATTAAAATATACGGTAACCACGCAGTAACCCACCCGGTTTGGCTCGGAGATGAAGTTTTTAGAAGCATAAAGTTTATTTCAATTCATTGGTAAGAAATTCCGCATGTGAACATTAGGAGTTTATAAAAACACTACGTACAAGCAATAAAAGAAGTTTTCCTGTCTGTATTCGAGCAAGCACGAGAAGAACTTCTCACATTTCTTCAAGAGAATTAAAAGCGAAAGAAAAACAAAGGATGAAATCACACTAGAACGGAGTTTTTCCTACCAATTTCTCTGTTCACTTCTTGTTCGCCAAGTCGTGAATGTGAGAAAAGTTTTTAAATAAAAATGTCATTTAATTTCCCAGACTACAGTGGAGAAGGGAATGGAAATGCAGTTCGCTTTGTAGCCTCTCACTCTTCCTTCCCTTTCAACCCTGATCTACTCTCAGTTGAGCAATAATAAAAAGGCAGAAGAAAAGTTTGTCGTCTGATACTGATGCAGTTGTATTGTTAACGTTGTTTATGAAGTGATTATTTTGTTTCTTTAATGAAATATTCAATGTGAAAGTTTCAGCTTCAATTTTTCCTCTCATTTCCAGGAGAACTATGAAAAACACTTTTCTTATTAAACAACACACCTTATAAAAGTGTGTTGTTTCATGTTTTAGTCTCGAAAATGTTTTGTTTTTCAATTTGTTCTATCGCCTTTAAAATTTCTACTTTTTTTAATATTAGATTTCTAAGTTTCCAACAATTTTTCTGATTCATGCCTTAAATTCCAACCAAAGAGTTCTAAGTCAAAAGTTGGCTACAATTTCAAACTAAGATTTATTCACGGTTAAAAATGATTTAAAACAAAAAAATATCGAATTCTAAGTTAAAGTAAGGTGTGTTAAAAGAGAACGGAAAAGGCCAAAGTAATTTGAGCAAAAACTATTCACAGTTCTTGCTTTGTTCTACCGTTGCTGGAGAACTGTGAAGGAAGAAATGGAATCGCATCACAAGTTTTTCCACATACTAGCGACAGTGGCATGCGAACAGCTTTTTTCTTTCACGAGAAAACAATTTTCCTAAAGCTCGCACAAAAAATTCTCCTTGCTTTCTTCTGAACAAAATAAATAATTATATTCTTCCTTTGTTGCACTTTATTTGGTCCCGTATTTCACCCCTTGCTCGGCTTCCGCCCACAAAACTCTTGAAAGCTTTTTCACAATTTATATAAACAACTCCAAAAATATGCGGTCGAGAAAAATAATTAAAAACATTTCATGTCTAAAGGAAGCTGTGAAGGAAGCAGAATGCAACTGATTGGTGGCACAAGTTCTGTGGCAAAGTCCGTGATCAACATTTTCCATGAAAATATTGACGCAAAATGTTCTTTGAAAATATTTATTCAGTTAATGCGAAAAGCCGGAGGTCACGCTGTCTGTCAGCTGCCAGAGTCGTTGCTGGAGAACAGAAATATTCCTTCGTAATGCTATAATTATGGGAGAAGAATCAACAAAAATTCCATTATGCTTTCGTAAAAACATCCACCATGATAAACAGATTTACAAAAGAGAGAGAGACAAAGACTGGAGGCGAGACATAGACACGAGAGAAAAATATTAAATCATAAAATTTATTTCAATTGTTGACTGAAAACGAAAGCTGTGATGTACTCGAGTATGACCAAGTGGCGTAATCTTTGATTAAAGCCAGCATAACAGCCATTACAACTCAGTCGTGGCGTGAAAAAACACACAAGTGTTATCAAACATCACTCACAAACGCTGCCCATGTCCCTTCACTCTCGCTTTTGTAGATTAAACGGCCCTGTCATAACACAAAACACAACAAATTGCCTGAATTGGTGTTTTGATATGAATAAAAATCAATAATAAAGCGAGTTCTATCGTCTCTTGAATTGTGAACAATTAAAAACGCCCCCGAAACAAGTAAAATTCAGAGAATCATGACGTTTGGCTTTCAGTTGCTGGTGATTGTTGTGTCAGTTCTCATACATGTAATAGATTTCATGAATAATTAATGGTTAATGGGACCAGCTTTTTCTCTAATCATACTCATCGCAATGAACACAACATTTCGGTGTTCCCAAAACACCACGACAAAGCTTTCTAAACAAAGTACTAATTGAAATAATCGCTGTTGGGTTGAATTATCGCACTCAAATCACAGTGCAAACTTTTCGGCTATTTATTAACTTTTACTCCCCATGAGTTTATCTGCATTATGTAAAATTAGCTGATATTTTTATTAATACCCACAACTGTCTGGTGCTGGCTGCTTTTTTGTTGAGGTGAACTCATCTGTACCAACCACGAAATGGAAAATAAATTTTTCATAAAATTTCTGTTCGAGTCGATTTAAATTTTATTCGAGTTTGTTTTTATTCATCGCCATCACCGACAACCCAGCAAAACTTTGACTACGAAATGCAGCAAAAACTACATTTATTGATATTGGATGGGCAGGAGAATAGCAAATGATGTCAGTCGAGAGTCGGAAAATAATTTTTGTAGTAAAAATATTTCAGTGTTTATTATCAATTTTTAATATATACAATAATCACAAGTTATAAAACTTGGATTAACTTTTATTCCGGTTGATTTATGTTTTTTAAGGGAGTGTGCAGAGAATTTGTCTCATCAAAATCGAGCTCCCGACAACAGTTTTAAGTTGTAAAAAAATCGATTCCGGGCGTCAGTAAACTCTGAAGTGGCTGAGTCGGCCAAAAACCATTTTGAAGAGCCAAGTACTAAAACTTTATTTTCATAACTCTTGTTTATTCTCCCCAGTCACCGAACAGAAAATCAAAGTTCAAAGTCTTTGAACAACATAAAAATAATTCTGCATTAACGTAAAACTTGCGACAAAGCATCGGCGATGTCTATCCGGCAACAAATAAAATTGGAATTAAACGCTTTAGCATTCGGAGACGTAACGCGATCACACAAAGTGGAAAAAGTTCAGAATAACTGTTTGAGCTGCAGCTTGATAGAAGAAAAGCAGAAACACCGTGAAAAGCATTGAAGTTCACGTCGACAAACAAATGATTCAGCGATTTGTTTCTCTTTGTTCAGTTGGCAGGTAGAATTCATCAATAAACATCCCTTTGAAAACAAGCTGATCGAAAAGCGGATAGGAAACGAAGCAATTTTGGCCGGCGTCCAGCTACACCGGCCCTTCTTCACTTGATTGACAAGTTAATAGTCATTAAAATAACAAGATAAAGTTCGGGTGAGTGGATTCATCAAGAAGAAAGATTCGAAAAGGAGGCGAAGCAGAGCTGGACGCTTGAGTGCTCGAAAGGGTGAACCGAGGTTAAAGTTTGTTTATTCAAATTTTTATTTATTACTCCGAAACCTGCCCTTCCGATCGAATTGTAGTGAAGGTGGACGAGCCAAATTACTCCGGAGAAGACAACTTCATCATCCCTTCGTTAGCAACTCAAACACTCGAGATTGTTTCAATGCAAAACAAACACAAAGCACAGACTAATCAGGAAGCAGGCACTCGTCAGTTTTTGCCTCGACTGGCAGCTTCGCAATGGATTGGCGGGCAGTGCTGAAAATTCGAGTACCATGCACACTCGTCTAGGAGAAAAAATCGAAACGTAACTTAATTTCATGATTGAAACGATTCCGATGGAAATTGATTCGAATTTCATGCAAATTTTACTCGCTTTTCCTCTGCTTTTTCGGGCCAAACTCAGTAAAAAGCTGAAAATCTGTATTTGATTGATATTCAAATAAAGGGAATGGATGGATGTGTTTGAAGGGAAATCAATGCTTTTGTATCACTGCAAAACATATGTATAAAGAGATTACGCCATCAGCAAAGATCCTGTAAGTGAGTTTGAAAAAAATTAAATCCGAACTGTCTTCGACGCACGGCATGGCTTGACGTCATGGAAAATTGCTCCAAAATAATCGTTTTTCCGTCAAAACTCGAAGGTTTCTCTACCTGCCTCTCCCCGTTCTCGGCCGTTGCAGCGCCGAAACTAATAAAAGGAAATTACGAAATCTTTCTAAGAGTCCAATTATGTAATGAAGCACACTTAAGCATCTACCGCTATTGAACGTCAATTGTCTAATCGAACAAAAGGAAATACGTTCGTTTTATAATAAATATAAAATTGCCCTCACCGAAATTACATAAAAGAAACCACTCCGCGATGGCCAGCAGTGAAGCATTGGGCTTTTTTCCAGTTGCTTGATCGCACGCAAAACTTTTCTCTGTGATGTTCCATTCGAAAGACACCGAAGAGAAGCGAAAATATTAAAGAAGAAATGAAATCATTGAACTGGTTTAACAACAACACGGCCAAGACGCAAACGGCGAAACTGGTCATCAACGATAATTTTCAATTTTATACCTCGAACAGGCAACGAGAATGGAAGGAAATGCTCAAGAAATTGTCATCGGATCGGCCCTGAAGCCCTCGGCTATCGATGAGACGAATATTGGCGCAAAAAAGCCAACCTCAAGTTTCCATTTCACAGCGCGACACGACTCATAAAAACTGAGATCTTTGTCTTATAAAAACAGAACACGACACCATGTTACTTTGCCGTTTGTCTCTTCAAAGCCCGAGATAAGCTGCAGACATCAGAGAAAACTTGATCGAAAATGCTTTACCACGGTGTTGCTAAATTGAAACATTTTTACCAGCTTCGCTCGCTTTTTATTGCTTTTTAAGTCAGTTTTGTGTTATTTCCTTCTCCTTCTCCGCTCGTTCGCCTCTCGCGCGCGCCCACGCACAAACGGCTGACCGAAAAGACGACGAGAAAAGAAACCAAAACTCACCAAGGTGAAATGAACACGAATACAATTAATAAATGGCAAACGAACGAGACGCGCGAGCTCTCTTTTGTCGATGTTCGGAATGTGTTAAAATGCTGGCGAGGCTTTGTTGTGTTCCACAAGTTCCAAGCCAGAGGTCGCTACACAAATTAGCGTCGTGTGTGCCCAAGCCAGTGAATCAGCTACCTCCTAAGTCCATACTGAGACGTAAACACTGTTAGTGTCTAAATTCATAATGAAAACGTTTAAAATTCTGCGGAGAAGTTCGAACACTTCTTCTTGCAGCTCTCGACGAAGACATTTGCGCGCTGTCGACTTGAGTTGGATAACAAACAAGAACGAAACACCTTAAAACTTCTGCATATAAATTAAATATCACACTTTGACTTCGGAGATCTCTCGAGCTTGCCGGTAAAATGTAAATTATTAAAACGTTGGGCGAGCAGAAAAATGAAACTTTTTATGATGTTTTCCATTCGGAATGATAAATAACAGCAAATAAAAGGCGCCATTTGGGATATTAAATATTTTACAGACGACGCAAGCAAGAAATAAATGCATTTCAAGATTAAATCAACAGCCAAAAAAGGCGATTTTGCAATAACAAATTAATTTCTCGATTTGAATTGCTGTGTGTTTGGGCAGGCAAGCCAGACGCAGCAACTCAAATGTGACAAATTTTATTAATGTCATAATAGAAATTCTGCTTGTTTCGTGCTGTGACTAAGCCAACTAATCTGCTAGTAATAACAATATTCACCAGAATCGCTTTTTATTGCTCAATAAGTTACAAATACACCTCGCAGCTACACTTTAATTACATCTAATTTATTTCAAAACGACACAAATGAAAATCGATGGAATAAACTTCTCCCAGTTCTGAATGTTCCTGAACAAATTTACAAGGCTTTGATGCGAACGGGCGCAAGCAGGAAGCAATACGGGCGCGGGGGGTGTTGTAAATGGATTTGAATATAGCTTTGCAAGCAGAAATGTTGGAATAAATCTTGATTTTGTGAACTCCCAAAGGCCTGAAATTTAATTTGTTAGCAAAGTTAGTTCGATGTTTACGTCAAAATATTCTCTTTGTCACTTTTAATACCAAAATCAAGCTGTGTTCAACAATCTATCTAGTAATATCACTGGCGACAACCCCACAAAAGCATCGATTGTTTCCCTGTTTAACCCCTGTTTACCCTTCGACGTTCGTTGTCGTCTTCTCAATCCATCCCAAAATGATACTGCAAATCTCAACCCTTCTTTGTTCGTGTCTGATAACTTTTGTGGCTTTTGTCTGAAGAAGATTCCATGGTGCAGACGAGAGCTGAAGCAGTGCTCCCATAAAACTAATTTCATCTTATCGGTAAAATATTTTAACTTTGTAATTCAAACTTGATTAATAATCTTACAAAGTCTTTAATGTAAACGCTTTAATGTCTCACATAAATTATCCATGGAGCTACGGGAAAAGCGTTTTGGCAGCGGAGTTATCCTGGATGTGAGGTGTGCGCCTCTTCCCCTCTCAAAATATTGTTTTATCTCTTTCTCCTCAGGCGCTTCTGATCCACGTTCAACAATTCAACGGCAAACATCCTCGCCAGGAATGGAAGAAAAGCGTTCTTACAAAAACATTCATAATCGGGATTATGGAATTTGGCTCGTTTTGCCAGCTTTCAAGAACGGAATTGAAAGCTCGTCCACACTCGACTTTTTTTGGTTGCGGTTGAAAAGGTTAAGCCGAAACAAAAAAAATCGTCTGAAAACTCATGAAAAGATTCTCAAATGTTTGTGATATGTTCTCGTCCCATTTTTTACGGTGTCACTTTCGGTAAAGGATTAGTCTCGGAACATTTATCATGGCTGTTTTATCACTGCTGTTAAAAATAAACAGAAATCTTCGCCATTTGCATGAGCGAGACTGACCTCACGAAATTAATTTCGCCTTCTCGGGGTTGAAAATTATGCTTTATCATAATTTTTGCGGTGCAGACATTGGGTATGCTATTGTTTCAGATAAATACTCAAATCTGTGATAAATCACCGGGCCAATGGATTGACTTGCGCCCATATTGCGTCTCCCACCCGCCGATTCAATCGCAAATTGAGCTTTCACGCTCACAGTTGTTCAAATGTTCGCCCGATTCTTTAATCCCTTGGATTTATGGGCCCTTCTGTAATAAATTGAAAACGAATATACACGCATTTATCCGATGTTGTTTGTTTATGGAGAAAGCAAGCACTCACACACGCTTATTTATTGCAGATCGCAATGGGCTAAGAGTCAACAGACAATAAAAATATTTTCCAATTCCCAGCACTCAAGTCGCTCGCCGTAAAATAATCAATCAAGAAGCAATAAATTTACTTTGAATTTGATTACAGAAACTCGTTTGAGTAGCCATAAATCGTACACCTTGCACGATACCATTTCACCAGCTAAACTCGTTCGGAGCTTTCTTTCTCTGGTAATTAAGTGTATCTCGACACAATCAAAAATTGAAATGAAGTTTTACGACTTCCCAACTATCCCAAATCAATTTAGAACCAATAAGGCACACACATTCGATTCATTTATTCAATTAAGTTGCCTGAATTAGAATAACGAATAAAAGCAACCGTAATCATAACAAATGCGCCATAAAACTGTATCAAAAACAGTAAATAAT